>JAMKCH010081716.1:0-44931 GCA_023653785.1 Ophioderma brevispina
AATGCACAAGGTTAAGAGGTCCTCGCGTGCTCGCCTCGTATTCAACTTAAGTGCTAATAAGACAATAAATTTAAGATATACTTTGTTCAACTTACAAATTTTTCAAATTCCACTGTGCATCTCCGCGGGAATACGATATAGCCTACTACATACATGTAATTTTATAACTTCAGTATTTTTTCCACTGCGAACTGCGGGATTAACGGAATAGATGTCTCAATTGCTCGTTCGTCTCACATATTGAGACAGTGTAATTTTAGAATTGTTAGTAGTTGCTTGTCAACCAATTCATAAGTCAATCAGGCATAGAGTTAGCCACAAATGCTTCCTATGCAAGAGTTTAATTGGTAGTGGTCCTATACCCCCTGAGGCATTGTATACATAAATGATCATCTTAAGACGGCAGATCAGCCCTCATCTCATATTTGGCTTGGCCATCATTTTCTTATTGCAAAGTGGTGGCGATAATTGCTCCTATTATATAACTAAATAATTTTAATATCCATTATAATACTAATTCCCCCATTGCTTATTACCCTCCAACACAAAGGAAGGAATTTTGATTAATGGAATAAAAAATAATACACATTATGTACACAGTCATTTACTTATAATTGCTTTTATTTTATTTTGAAAGCAACAGTTGCTTTGTTAGCGAATAACTGATGTTCTCATTAGGACCATTTTTGTCAGTAGCAAATAGGTGGGGGTAAGAAAAATCTTTGAAAATCATGCTAAAAATCACCAAACCCTTTTGGCTTGCTCATCAGAAAATTTCTGCCAGGAAAATCTGCATCAAACTACCGTCCACTGGAAAATCTGTGCCTCAAAAAAACAAAACCGGGAATTTTCCCCCCCTGGCAAGTGCCCCTATTATGCCCCCCTGCGTTTTGTACATTAACATTGCAATATCTTTTCGACTGTCTGTCCCCTTCCCATCTTCCAGAGTGTTATGGGTTTAAATTCCTGGCTGGTATTCTGAAAGGGGAACTAACTTTAGACCTGGGTTAAACCAGGGTTAGAGGTCCTACAAGAGGGGACCTTTTTTTCCTTTCAAAATACTGTGGAAGTTAAATGTAACGGGTGAGAAATTCTCATGGATGGGCTGGCACCAGCCATCCATGAGAATTTTCTCACCCGTTTACAGCACACTTTTAGAAGTATGTTGTAAAGAAGAAAAGGTCCACTCATGGTAGGACTAACCCTGGTTTAAACCCATGTCTAAAGTTAGCTCCCTTTCAGAATACCAACCCTGGCTTTGGTCTAGCAGCTTCCTCAAAATTCTTTTCATTTTGACACTCATGCACAAAACACTTCAAGCCTTTGAGGCTGAGGCAAGGAGGTACCATAATGTCACAAAACAGTATTTGATTGTTTTTGGTGGTGAATAATACATCTTTGACCTTGCAAATATAACCGTAAAGTTTAATGCAGGGATTTTTTTGTATTGAATTGGCATCTAAGTCTTGCACATATTCAATAGTGAGTAATTACCTTTTTTACACTACTCTGCATCAAGACCATGTGCTTGCTGCTAGTCCTCTTGCATCATTATCTGGGTCTTTCTCAATAATATCTGTGAGAGAGAATAAAATCAAAGAAATATTGCGAAATATATGACATAACTTATACTTAACCCTCTCTAATCGTATCATAGTCTAAGCACTATTTTGATTGGTTACTTTGAAGAAAATGTAAATGAGGGTGCACCTGCAGATGGAGTGCCCATCTCTTTGTCTTTGGCATTGGCCAGACTTCCCATCATTTTATAATGTTGCTCTGTAGGGGGTCGAACACTCCCCCTCGCACAGCGAGTCTGTTTTTACATTCCCAGCACTCCTGAGTACATCATTTGAAGGTAATAATCACACAATGAGCAAAATCAGAGATACTGTAAGAATGGTGGTATTGTTTACACACATAGATATATAAACACTATTTTATATTGGTTACTCAGAGGGCTACCCTAGTTGTGTCCTCAAATGAGCCAATCAAACGATTGTGGTTTTAAGGTTGGGTTAAAAGTGACAGGAGGCGAATATGTTAGGAACAAATTTTCTCTCAATTGCACTGGACAAGTTGTAGACCACCTACTGATAAGTTTGTAAAGTTTATAGACAACAAGTACAAAAGACAACCGCAAACCTTGGTTTTTGATCTTGCCTGCTATTGTAATGATCATATAGAAAACATGCTTGAATTTCTGTTCTGTCGTGGCACGACAGAAAATACTAAATCATCATCTTATTACTAAAGACGGGGGCGATTTCGGCTTATTCAGCTTCAGGTAGTGATTCTAAACTACTTTGATGCAAATACTTAAATGTAACTTGTCCCCTTGTCTTTGGGACCCCGACGTTACCTGAAAGTAGTATCAATTATTGATCTCAGATGGAGCCCATATGTTCCAAATGTCGTCGTCCTGAAATTTCCGCTTTGAATCCATTTCTTTGAACATACAATAGATTGGAACAAGCACCTTAAAGCAATAGTGCTGAATTTTTAAGGGCTTAAGCATTTGCCGAGAAAAATTACTGAACTTTGGTTTATCCTGAAAATCAAAGATCACTGCTTTTAACTTTGATACCTACCCTCAATCCAAAGCTTACATCCAACATATCATCTTGTAGAATATGACCCAGCAAATGTGACGGCACACTTAAAATCACCATGGAAACTGCAAATAGACTGCTTGCTTACAAATCTGTCAAAAAAAGAAAGTTCATGGATTACGGATTTCCTCTGTAATGGCCATGGTCAACTAAGACAGGGTGACGCAAACCTTCAGAAGCGGAGTTCCTCACTTGTTTGTACAACTAGAGCCCAGGTTAAAAATATCACCCAATTCACGTGCATTGGGCGGATTCCAGTAGAGAGAGAGGCCCTGAATGTACCCCAATTCAATTAATTGGGTGTATTTCCAACCCAAAAGTGGCCTCAAAAGCAGCCATTAATGCCAATTTTTTCAGTATTTTTGGTGAATATTAACACATCCCTCCACAACTTTTCTTCTGTGATTAACTCCTGGAATATAATTCTAATCATCATCAACATCACCTCATGGATAGAAGGATTGCTGCCATAAGGTTACATGCAATAGTGCTGTGTTTTAAGTGTCCAAAGCAGCGTTGCAGTTCAACGAGGATACGTCCTCACAGCGAGACGTCAAATACAGTCTAAAAAATGCAAAGTTCCAACAGTTATAAATGGTGAGCCTCAAGGTCCTATTCCATTGTTAATCTTCTCTCCTTAAGTTCCCTTTTTGTCCGCATTTCAAGATTTCAATGTTTTTACATACTTCCCTCTATGCACACTAAATAATCCCCATTATATCATCAGTTCAATATAATCACCACGATTTCTATCTGACCCCAATTTGGAATCCTTTTTGATTCCCAGTCACTTTTGCTTCAAAGACGACATTAGTAAATAATTACCGCACTACTGCTCAAATGGAATTGAAAATATAATATAGCCGCACTGTGTGGAGTAGAATCTACTAACCATTATTGTTAGATAAAACTAGCTTATAACATACTGTCATATCTGATTACAACTCTGCCACTCTTCTGGCAAGTTCTCCTCATATATACAACCATTTTCAACTAGTATTTCCTAATACCTAACAATAGTATTACAAAACATTATCATGCATAACAAACCTAGCACTGTCAAATCAGATTTCACAAAATTACATCACCTGATCACATCACTTTCCATATATTACTTTGGGGAATCCCTGAATCTTACAATGTTTTGATCTCAAAGCATAAAGTTACTCAGTTTCTAAGTTTAACATCTTGGGGATTCCCCACTTCCCTATTGTGCAATTTAATTTGCCACTAGCAAACAATTAGGGGTTATTCCCTTTCTCATCTTTTATAGTAAACAAAGTTACGTTTCCTGTGAGAAATCTTTCTCAAATAAATTGAGAAAATAAAATACTATTTTCATCACAAAATGGAGGCTAAAATAACAGCGCTACGATAGCGAGTATGTAAATAATAAACACCTGTGAGCAAGCATAGGCTAGGACTGACTTTGAATCTCAGATGGGCACCCAAACTTACAGAATCTACTTGCAAATTTCTTAAATCGGCTCAAATTGATCTCTAGAGTAAAGATTGATGCATACACATTGCCTAAAACGTTCAGTTTATCGTGACCGACTCAAAACAAGGCTTGGCATATCCCTTTAATATGTGATGCATGAATCTTAGTAATCACCACCACTAAATACCCCCGATACTGTTTTACAAAATGACCCTCAACAAACGTCAATTCCTCGGCTATAAAGTGACTGGTTATTTCAAACTGGATTTGTAGGAAGATTAGGATCAGGAGATCTCAACAAAAATGAAGAAGTCAATTAAGAGGCTGGAAATTTTTTGAGCTACAGAGCATGAAAGATTTGCGATGTTTTCAAAACGTCAGCCTAGTTGAACTCGTACTAGAAATTAAAATTGCAGAGTTTTCCTCCCCCCAAATCCCTCAGAAATTATACAAAATGGCACAGACCAAAATCTTAACACCCAAATGTTTTGTTCTAGTCCACCCATGATGATTAATTTCAATTTCATTGAGACTCCTTCATTAGGATGCCAAACTTGTACTCATCCTGACATCGTCTGCTCACTTAGTTTATTTGAGTGGTGTGATTCCTAGCTACGTGTAACTGATGATTTTCAAACAATCTGAGCATTGCCATTTTGGGTGTTTTCAGATGAATCATGGACCTAAAGAGAAACTCTCAGGAACTATGTCATCTCACTGGGAAAATAATAATAATAAATAGCAGAGATTTATATAGCGCCTTATGAAGTTGCTCTAGCGCTTCACAAATGGGTCGCTGATCTGTGCCCACCCATACCATAAACCATTTAGCAAATCTTTCAAGGGATGCAGCAGATCGGATCAGCGCTTTCCCTTATCAGCAAACATAACTCGAGATAACCATAGCGCCGGTACCAGCTTCCCAAATATCGCATGGTTCAATCGAGACACCAAGCGGTTAATTTCTTTCTTGTCCAGGGAAATTACAAGACATCTGTACTCTCACAGGCTCGAACGCATGCCTATACTCATGGGTGGAGCATACACTTGGAGGTCCGAGCGCGTTTACCTTATTGAGTCTATATTGTCCGCAGAATGAAACTTTGCATACAATTATGATGATGTAAAATCATTAATTGACCGCATTTGGTCCTCTTACAGGTGCCACCATATCAGTGTCCAACGAAAATAAACCCTGATTTTGGCACTGATATCAAAGCTTTAACCTTTCAATGATATCCCCATCTGAAAGGATTGAGCTAAGAAAATATTTGCTTGGTACAAAAATGGTGAAATATCCAATTTTTGTATTGGAGCCAATTCAGCCTTTTTTTTTGAAATTAAAAAATCACCTTTTGTTTCGTCAATTTTAAACATTTCCTTCTCGTAAGTGAAATAAAGAAAACTTGTGAGTGTCGATCAATGGGACATCACTACATCTCATATATGCCCTCAAAATAAATCTTTTCAAATCACGTGTGGTTATTTTATGGTCTCTTGACCAGAAACTCATTCTATTGAATTACTTAGTCACTTGAGGAAGCCTACATCATGTCCAGAAATGTATGAACCAGAAATATGGAACTACTACTTCAGCCTCACTAATTAATTTTAAGCATAATGTATAAATTTAAGTAACCATAACCTTAAGGTTTCCACCCACTAAATACTATACTACTGCTCCCATTCGTTCCTTGTACAAATGTGCGAGATTAAAACATCATTTGCCCCTCATGTAACAAATCTTAGAACCTAAATCTACATTCTGCTTGAAGATCAGCATAATCTCCTACCCAATCAATCATGAAACTATGGTAGTTATCCCAAAATTTTCGAGCTACTGACCGCAAAGAACTACATGCAATGCGTAGATCCTGGAGGTCACAGCACTTTTTTCAGTAACAGGTGTTCCTGTAAGATACGGTTAAAATTGGTTGGTTTCGGATCAATAACTATCAATGACAACCTTTTTTTTGATATCCTACAGATTTTTATACTTAATATGATAGCAACCTGATTTGCAAAGACCAGTCCTCGCCATTTCTCTCAGTTGTTTAGTGGTATCTTAGGCTAGGGTCACCAAAAAAACCCACCATCATTTGCAATTGGGGCCTGGACTTACCGGTTTTCTCCGCGTTTATTTTACTGTGTGGTGAATCCTTATCCCTTTTTGAACTGAGATACCAGTGATCCAGTTCCCAGTGGCATGACCAGTCTAAGGTGCTTAACCATCGGCTGGGTATAAGATGCGATTCGGCGACCTGGTTGACCCCAGAGCCCCAAGTTCTTGGTCATTACCATGAGTTCTTATTGTAAACTGTCGTGGAAACTCACTGGTACCTATTGTAACACACACGATTTCTAGTGTTTAATGCCGAGCCTATTGGTCCTGGAAACTTAGTTAGCTCTAGTGGTTTTGAAGTGGATTCGTCGATCGATCTTCACTATAAACCGCTGCGCGAATGTTAAACCAAATCCTGCACACACACAGCAATTAATTTTTTTTAGCCAATGAGAGAATGTGCATATGATTTTAACCGTAATTAAGAGCATCCAAGAGCATGCACGCCATTGATAATCTGATGAAATTTATGATCACCATGGTCAACCATCTCAGATCTGTAGGTGAATACGTAACTTGCCTAGATTTTTTCGTACACCTCTCACATAGTTCCAGATATCACATCTCGACTTGCAGCTCAAAAGCCATGGCCCAATATGTTAGAAATGCCGAGCATGATCCCAGGCTGAAAATTGTGTCTACTTTTCAGCTCATAGTCATGACCACTTTATCACCATCGTCCACTTTTTTAATCGTTATTAAATATCTGCTAATATTTAAAAACAATTTTCGTAATAGGCCTAAGTGTCTGTTGAATAAAAATTCCAACACCCGACGGGCAACCGGTCTAATGTGTTTCCGTCGCCATGCTGTCTTGTTTGTTTTTTTCCATTTTAAACAAAAATCAACAATAATACGAAAATGATATATTTTTTCACAATTACAACCACACGATCATTTGTTTGAGTGTCAAATCTAGGTTTGTATTTTTTTTAATTATGTTTTAAAATACTTGACTTAATTTACTGTTATTTAGTTTGGTTCACTTCTAATTAACATATCAATGAGAATGTTGTTTTGGACCATCCATTTTATACTGGGGTGAACCATAGTAAATGCTCCGTCAGAAAATTAACAAAAATGAATTCAAAGGTTTGTAAAATCGACTTTTTTATCTTTACTCAACACAAACACAATTTTGGTGACAGCAGTTAGATAAAAATCTGATAAAAACCTGCAATGAGATGCATGTATTGTGGTTTTAGCAAGCTTTTACCCGTATTTGCGCATAGATCCTTCAACCAGGCTGCTATCAGAATATGGTGATTTCATGAAAATTATTGCAGATTGTTCAGTTCAGGCTGTTGATCCCAAACTGGGGATTTTACTTGCTTTTCTATTTAGTGGCAGAATTTAACAAAATTAAGTAACTGTAAAAGCATAGCTCAATTTTATTTGTCAGAGAATCATTCAAAATTTTATCTTGCTATATATTCTTTTCACTTCTTTCTACAACGAATCATGAAGTTAGCCAAGGTCATATGAATAGTGTGTAACAGCAGTTTGGTTTAATCGTCTCTGGTTTTATTATAACATTTTCAATTTATTTTAATGGACAACGGGCGCCTTCCCGCCCCAGAAAATGTGCATTTTATGGCCTATCCCCCCCCCCGATCCCTCCCCGCATTTTGTAGGCCACCATGAATTACAACGCCATATGCCTGGCGTACATCTCCGTGCAATTATCAAATATGTTTGGTTTGGGAAACTCAGTAAACAAATCGCCATTTCTTCAACTGTACGGCATTAGTAAACGGAAGTAAATGACACACAACTATAGCGTAAAACCTAGATTCTTTTCATTTTAAAATATAAACACATGCAGCACCAAAGGGCACTTCTATTATTAATTGTTTATTAATATTAATTTCGATTACACAAAAAGTTACAGAATTTGCCAAAAACGTAGCTTAGCGGTAGAAAATCACCAGAGCCGAGTCTGGTATCTTTGGAATCTGCGAATTGAGCAGTCACGCCATGATATTTTTCACATGTCCATGTATACAACAGGCTAATTAAGGTAGGTTTGTTGTCCCTGGAGATCATAACGACAATGTCCTAGTTTCAAAAAGGCGTCAGAAGTCCTCATACTACCCTACCAATGTGTGGCGGTGTGGTGAACCGATAGTCGACTCCAGCATCGACTACCAAGCCACTTGATGTTTATTAAGTAAAACGCGCTGGGGGTGTTTGAAGCTGCCCGACATGACGGACATAATGGTGTGAATTGTGTTGCTTTTGACACTAACAGGATGCACTGTGAATATTGATGGAATTTGAAGTTTCTACTCCAGTTTACTATAATAACCCATGTCATACTCAAATAGTTCCTCTAAGTCAAGAAATGCATGGTCATTAGTCGTTTGATTATGGAATTTCTTTTCTCCTTGTTGCATACATGTGTAGGTACATATATATATCATGGGTTGCCGGTTGCCTCATGGTTCAGAGATTCCTTACAGCTGGTGGTTCCTATAATCCAGTTTGTTGGATTCCTGCTTTGACCATGTTAAAGTTTGCGACCGTAATCGAAAGATATGATCATCCGGATCTGTTACTTGCAACACTCATCACTACTACTACAGAGTACTATGCACACTCTAGGTACCGACCCCGCACTATCAACCGGGAGGCGCGACATCTGGCATGGAAACATGTTGAAGGCTTCATTCAACAGTATAATGGACCATAATGTATAATTATGCACAGGATAGCTTGAAATAAATGCCCACAATGTTTGGTTTGTCATTTTTGTTTTGATAAAATGCTACATGTATGTTATATCTATATACATTTTTTAATGCTTATCGGTTCGTATGGTATCTCGCACCCATATAAACTCCAGTAAACTGCTCGCCATTTGACGACACACCTAATATACCAATGCCCAAAAGAGAATTACAACACTGATTTTATAATTTAATTTTGGTGACAAGGGAGACTGCTGATTTAAGCAGTCCTTAAGCGCATAGATTTCAGAAGAAGCTCCCTCCATTTTATGCTCTTTGTATTAATCGCTGCTTTATCCTTACACTGATGATAATAAGCCATAGCATGAGATGACCGCAACCGTGTGTTTGCACACAGCGGGTAACATGCACAACACCTTTCTGCTCATGATGGTAGGGTCACTTGCGCAGTGGCATCGCTTGGCATTTTCATATGGGGTGTCAGTGTCCGCATCTCACCGAACAGAAACGGGTTGAGGGTCCAGGGGCCCCCCCCCTACTTTTTGGGTTTTTATATGCTTTAAATGTCTTCTGCGGCTATTCTTTAAATTTACTTGTCACACTCTGACCATTGAACTTTAAAAACAAACCTATACTTTACCAGCAATCCGGTTTCAATGCCATGACCTGAATTTCTTCAAGTGACTTACGGGCTCAATCTCAACCGACGAAATCAACCGTGCCCCCCCCCTCTGGCTACGCACTGTCACTTAGCCTGTGGAGGCCGTACTCAAGTGCATGGTATACATATCTGGGATGCTTTGAGGGCTGGTCAAATTGTGGCCCCAAGTGATCTTAAAAACTATACTATGGTTTGAGATCACCGAGCTCACCCTGTTCTTTCTACAAAATGAATATTTCTAGAGACAACATTGTCCAATAACTTACTTTTGTGTTTTGTGGTAGCATTAATCACCACTCCTATGTAGATAGTAATCGTCCCAGCAACCAACATCCTCTCCCAACAATCCACTGTGTTCCAGTTTGCTATAGGATAGAAAAGAAAAACAGTTGAATATTAGGTATAGTTATTACGGAAAATCAGGATAGCGATCCCAATTGGTAAGGGTGTAAGAAATGGATTCAACCTAAATAAATCAAAAACAAACATATTACACCAATGGATGCGTCTAACTCTTTTGTTGCACCTTTAAAGACACTCTCAGTGATCCTCCTGAAAATGGTCCAAAAATATTGAAATATAAGTCAAATAAAAAATAGTCAAATATTTTAATTGGTCTGGAAAAGTTTCAAAGGGAAGGATAGGTTTGTAAAAGCTCATACTTCGCTCTTTTACAATAAGAAGACCGTTTCCAGACCAAAGGTGAAAATTGCAGTGCTAAAGGTATGAATCTCCAATTCACTCATTATTTCTCGTAGTTTCCATATGGACATATTGCTAAAAATAATCTATTTTGGTCCCTTTTTAAGGTGACCTTTGGTCATATTATTCTCATGTATGTAGGATACCTATTACCTGTCACAAAGTCTACAAAAAATATGATTTTTTTTTATTTTCTGATTTAGCAATCACTGATAGTGCCTTTTTAAGTGTGCTTAAATTTGATACCCTACTTGCTTGATCAAAATATATTGTGTTGACATCCTCAAACACTACCAAACATCGACGCGCACCCACATCACCTCTACCAAACATAGACAATGCACAGATAAGCTGTACGTTTGCCGCACTTTTAATTGAGGGCCTAAACAATTGTAGTACGAGGGGTTGGGGATACGGACCGGTGGAAACTGGAGGCGCTAAACAGAATTCAAGGTGTGAAGAGTAACAAGTAATTAACACCAAAACAATATCCCCCCCACATGCACACAATCGCACACACACCCACACAGCACAGCACATAACCTCCCTCACCCACAAAACACATGGTAGCCACACCCCCATACTGCATACCATCCCCATCCCCGCTACACCTTAGAGAACACACAAATGTGCCACATGTAATACTATACTAAAGGACTTATTGCACAGACTGACACATAACATACCTAGTCCCATATGGCACTAAAAGCACCAAGATAGTGGCCATCCCCCACCCCCCACACACACGCATGGAAAGTTACAATCGGTTGATGTTTAAAATGATCACATCAATTTGACTTTGAAACAATTAAAAGTACTGCACAATGGTAAATCGGACCATTTCCCTATGAAAAGTTTGTTGAATGGAGTTTTTCACAATCACACGACTAAATAAACTAGGTTTAGCAGACGACGTCATGGCCGAGAGTCAGTGTTGGCTCCCAAATATGGCCCTTGCCTAATGAAGAGTCACAAAATGTTGAATAAGTTTGTGTCTTAAAATGAAATTTGAAATTAATCAATGATGTGTGGAATAGTAACAAACCATTTGGGGGTAAATTTGTCTGTGCCATTTTTGTCTAATTTCTTAGGTTGGGGAAACTGTGAAATTTTTAAAGTCTCTACTACTCACTAGGCGTGGACGTTTAGAAACAATGCATAAATAACTCCCACAGCCTTGTGTACAAAATGACCTCTCACCAAACGGCAATTCTCAGCTTAACGACTGTTTAATTCAAAACTGAATTTTTTTTGGGAAGGTTAGGGCCATAGCTCTCCAACAAAAATAAAAAGTCATATGATGAAGGCTTATTTTTTTTTTAGCTACAGAGCATCGAAAGAGATCTGAAAGACTGGAAATTTCTGGGACCCCTATTTTCATAATATTGAATGTTATTCTATCATTAACAGAACCATTGTACCAAATTAGAGACCAGAAATGAGTAAAGAAATCTGCTCTGCAGCGAATGTCTTACTTTTGCTATCTGCTGAAGATAGCACATTGTGTGAAAGAAAGATCTGTAGGGATGGCAAGAGGAAGCACTACAAAAGACCCGATTTGGCTTTTACACTCTTAAGTCAGGGTACTAAGACCCTATCAGTGATTTGCTATATCAGCAAATCGGAAAAATCATCAAAAATCAGATTTTTTGCATGTATGTAACAATCGTACATGTATCTACCATAACCCTGCAATGATAAGCCCAGAAGCAACCTAATAAGGACAATAATCTGAATTTGAGTCATTAGTCCGAACGGACACTTACTACAACACGTAATTGAATGGCGAATCGTATATTGGAACCCTGCCGTTTTCTTCGCTGTTCTGTATTCTAAGCTTGGAAAAGGTACTTATGAGAATTCTACAGACAACTTATCCTTCATTTGAAGCTATTCTGCACATTTCAAATATTTTTCAAAATCACTGATAGTGTCTTTAATTCACCATGATCTTTCAAAAATTCTTTTCAAAATGGCATTTAAAGCACCAATTTTACACAAACATGTGCTTTTAAAAAGATATCCACCAATTCACATCAGTGGGCATATTCCAGCAAAGAGGCCTGGAAAAGCATCCAATTTCAGTTAATTGGGTGTATTTCAACCAAAATGGCCTCAAAAGCACCAATATGCATTTGTAGTAATTGTTATGGTGAATATTACAATCCGTACAACTCTTTCTTCTGTGCTTTAACTCCCTGAAATAGAATTTCTAATCATCAACAGCACATCACATCATGGAGAATGTGCTGCCATAGGCAATAGTGCACATGTTTGAAACTGCTTGAAATGGGTTGATCGGAAGTCTTTTTAATTAGAATCTTGCTCATCATTGATTTTTAAATAAAATGCAGAACTAAAGAATTAATCTATTAAACTTGAGGCTCATGCATTTTCCATTTTCTTTGTACTTTGCACTTGGATCATTCCAAAATTTTTTAACAAACACCACGATCCTCTGTATGAGACAAAATGTACCATGCTCGGGATTCATGCCCAGTCCCCTATCATGCAGATGGCAAATGCGTGAACATCATCTTGAAAAGAGTCTATTTCTTCATGGAAGCCGTGTGTCAGCCTTTATGCACCCCAACTTGTGGGTTACCCCCCCCACCCGATGTTTACCGAAATGTGCCCGAAGTGTAATTTAAAAAAAAAGACATGTGCCTAGCCTACATGCTATGATGTACTAGACCTAAGCCTAGCTATAGGCCTGCCCCTCTTTAATGTGAGGCATTTGAAAATGAATAGAGTACTATTGTACACATACGCTAGTGCACGGCTAGGCTGCAAAATTGTGATCACTAACACAGTACTGCGTATTTGATATTTGATATTATTATATTATCTCACAATCGTGGCACGTGGCCAACAAATTACAGACATTTGCAAAATTAAAATAACATCAAATTGCACAGACTTAGTAAATTTACAACTGACTTAAAAATTACAAAATATTGCACTGTTTTAAATTAAAATAATATTTAAAAAAAAATTAAAATGAGTCCGGGACACTAACAATAATAAATGGTTATATATGCATTGCATGAATGAATGTATGTGATGAGGGCATAGTGTTGTAACATCTAACGATAGTGAGTCCCTGTCATAAAAACCTGTGGTCGAGCATGAGGCTAGGGACTGATTCATCTCATATGGCGCCTAACCTCCCAAATCTCCTGCAAAACTTCTTAAATCGGCTTCAAATTGAACTCTCTAGAGTAAAGGTTCTACCCCCTTTTTATTACTTTATTGATTTGGGGTGATCAAATGCTTATACATGCATTTAATTAATCTGTAACAGAAAATTCCCTTAATTACCAACATCTGACACAATTATCGACATATCAAATTTGTCAAAAGAGATAATTTTTGAACACATTTTACATATCAAATTTGTATCAAGTCTGTGGCCGAATTATTCTTGGTACAAATGTCTGAATTATATTCTTTTTTTGACACAATTTTGATAAGTTAAGAGTGTAATATCCTTTATGGGTATATGTCAATGGTTTGTTTTTTATACACATGGATTAACCACAATCAAAGATGCACAAAGTAAAATACCACAACACCCCCCGTATTGCTGCTATTTATTTTTGGAGTGATCAATGCTTATACTTGAATTTAATTGTCTATTACATAACAACAAGTGCACTTCCTCCTTGATTTTCACACTCACTCTCAAGCTGCAGTACCTTGTTAACTGCAGTTTGTGCATACATCTGAGGTGGATCGAAGCTACTGGAATATTTTCTTATGAAGTCTGTCATCTTGAACCAATTTAAGGTAGTTAATTACAAACCCGCTTCTATTTGTGGCTCACTCTTTCATTACTTGTATTAAAATCACTTCAATATGGTTACAAACTTCTCAGTTCAAATTTTTCTTCATCTTCTGTTTATCTGCTAATTGGTTCTACACATCCAAAAATTTCTTTATTTTTTTTTTTTTTGCATATTTTTTTTGCTCTTTTACATCTTTACAGGGCATTGGTTTGGTGCATACCTGTGTTGTCCATGGGACGTTCTTACCAGTTAATATTAATTTGATAGACTTGAGAAATTTGAATAAAATAAAAAGTAAATCATGTTCCCTGTTGTTTGTTTGCTTGATGGCTGATTTATTCAATTTAAGAATTTACAATTTTTGTTTCAAGCTTCCCACATGGCATTAGGCCTATCATTTCTTCTTCACAGGTAGGCCTGTTAGTGCAAAACAAAGTTTGATCTCAGAAAAATGTGTGAAAGATCGCCATGCGATACATGTTTTTTTAAAGCAAAATGCTAACGGAAAGCATGATTTTTTTAATTTTGCATTTTTGCGCCACTTTTATAAAATTTTTTTTCAAGCCGCTTTGTGGCTGAATTTTCATTTTTTTCCCTGAAAATTTATAAAAAATCTTTCAAGGGATCAAACTTAAAAAAATAATTCGGTCAAAGACGAATTTTAAACAAATGTGCACGGTCTTCTGAGAACAAACTTTTTTTTTTTTTCTTGGCCTTATATTTCATAAGCACATCACAGGTAACAATTTCAAAAATCCATGTGTTTGCATCATAGAGCTAAATAAATTCACATCTTGGTTTGCATGCAATAGTCCTCACATGACATGGTTAAAGTGCTAGCACGATGCAATATGATGTTGGTATTCAAATTGAAGCATATGACTGCCAGACTGGGAAAATTATGGACATGAATATAAAAACGGAGGTATAAAAATTAGAATTTGGCGGTTCTCGACTTTCTAGGTTTGGGGTTTTGCCTGACTTTTGTTGGGGTACTGGTCCCTGGTTGGGGGATTGTGGGCTGGTAAGTTATGGGTTGCCATGGTTCAGTTGCCGGTGGTTGTGATGCGTCTGTTCAGAACCTTAATCGGTCACTGTGAGCCATTTGTTGATAACTGAGGTTTGCTGGCACTTGCATTTTTGAGATTGAATCAGACATATTCCTGTAAATTTGTTTAGATTGTTGGAATTGCTGTCATAGGAGTGGCTGCATGTCCAGGTGGCTTGTAAGTTTTTTTAGAATTAATGTTGACTGGAATAAGTTGGGCATCTATCTTCCAATCAGCACATCACTCAGTAGTAGAGTATTGTCGTACTTGTGGGCAATGTGCTTGGTCACGGTAACAAATATTCAACAAGTGTTGGGGTACAAAAGACTGGTGCATAAAAGAAGGGCCATTGGCTAGCTAGCGGAGTGTGAGTGGCTCAGGCGACTCCGAAAATCTCCAGTGACTGAACCTGTTTCCAGATTCTGATGACACTTGGGGAAACAAATTGTTGCTGGTAAGAAATTCTACATTGGTGCCCCTAGTTTGGTCCTGATATCTACACACATGCAAGGTTTTATTTAAATGTGAGTATGTCCAGATAGGAACTGGTAAGTTGTTTCTTGACAATTCTTGGAATAGATGCCATGGGTAGCAAGATTCACGGAAACGGCCCGCTGCGGCGCACTGCCCGATATGGTAATCAAGCCCGTCCCGACTGTGACCGCTTCACCGACATTCAATCAACCCGACATCCGGGACCTCGCGATTTTTTTCCGCAACAAATTCCTTCCCCACTAGGCCCGCCATGGTTAACACTGCGGATTGATAGGTTTTTTTTTCGGAAAATGTGATGGGGCGGTTCCGATGCAACGGAGGCCATCTTTGATTTCATCATAAATTTTCTCCTCATTGTGACATCAATTTCGCCGATATTTAAAGCAATTTATACCCAGTTTTCAGCGGATGTTTACCGGCCGTTTTTTTCCGTCGCTGTGGTGCGTTTGTGCCATCTTTGCTTCAAAATTGAGTATTTGGGCGTCTCCACATAGCTTTTGAAACTACAACAAAACGATACGTCATAGTTTTGTTGACATAAGACACCATCAACATATTTGTGTTGACTCTGCCTTCGATGCCAAATCTGGCCCGCAACTGCCCGGGTATCGCCGAAAATGAACGAATGAAAACCAAACTTCCGACGAAAATCCTCGGCACACTCAGGTAAGCATATTTCTCTTGGATTAATAAACGTAATGGTATGCTTAAATCAAATATATGATACATTTCAAATGTGAAATAAACCATGAAAATAGAATTCTCAAACATGTTTTGTGTTTTGAGTGGTCAACATCAACAAGGGGTAGTGAAAAAAATAAGTCCACTTTTGAAATGGAATTGCCCACAACCCACGCTCGAGTATACCAGGTGGGTTATACCATTATGCTAATAGGGGGAGGGTTGTGGATGTGATGTGAACTACTGTGATAAAATTCATATCTGTTCATTGTTTTGGTGAATTGGTGGCCGAATTGTTTTGGTAATATTCATTTGGCTATTGTGAATGATGGTATGGGCTATATTATAATACATTTCATAGTTTACATCTCTTTTATTTCGACAAATCACCAAAATGGTATTTCACATTTCTTTACGTTGCTTTGGAACTAAATTCCCAAGTTCCCTGAATGTGATGTAAGAGGATTTATTTTAATATTTCCGCGAGAGGCCACACACACACAAAAAGAGTTTTTTAAAAAAATGTCCGCTCTCCTAGATTCGAACCAGCAACCTTCGTATATAAACTAAGGGAGGCCCTATACCATCGAGATTGACACCGGGTTTGAATACGGCCGAGCTAACAATTCTGATTATGTTGTTTCTTTTTAGTGCTGTGCTTTTGTGGTAGTATTGGTGTTTTTTTTCAGTGCCTGCCGAGCTTGTGTTTTTTTCTTTCTTTTTTAATATTTATGTGCCGACGTTTCTTGGAAATTACTTTTCTTTACTTTGTCATTAGATGTAGTTCTATATTCTATATTGTTATACTCTGGTTTATTATTTCTTGGACATGACGTATATGTTCTCCTACATGGCAATCCGTTGGTACCGTACATTGTTTTGGCAGAGAGAGGCATACATGGCAACATGAGCAAGTATTATAAGCCAGAGTATAGATTTCTCTACTCTTTAACCCATCTTTATTGATGCAAGAAAAGAATTACGATTACAAATATTACAATTTTATTTTTCCTATTTTCAATTACAGATTACAACTGCAGCAGTTGACATTTCTTTGTTATCACCAGATGCCATCACCAACAGCATTATTTTGGATGTGTCCCGTGCAGCAAGTGGCAGAGCATCAACTTTAACCTGGAAACAGGTAGCTGACCTGCTTTCACGCATCTATGAGGTGTCTTTTCCTGAGTCATCTGTCCGTGCCAGTTGCAAGAAGTTGGAGCAAAAAAATAGGAACTTGCGCAAATCATTACGAGACCAGGACAAACTCGCCGCCTTCTTACAGGAAGCATACACACCTCCCAAACCAACTGGCAAACGAAAGATGTTTGCGATGACGGATAGTGTGCATGAACCAATGGACCCCGAGCCGAAATGTTCCAGAATAGATCCCTTCGAGCAAGTTGCTAAAAACTTGGGTACTGAGAATGCAGAACTGCGACGCAAACTAGAAGTGCAAAAGGAAGAATCAGAAAGACTCAAACAAGAGAACTCAAACTTGATTGAAAGGTTGAGCACTGAAATTGAAAGACTCAAACAGGAGAACACAAAATTAACAAGTGCTCTTAGTGCAAATAAAGAAAGACTCAAACATGTGTATACAGTTGTAGGTAAAATTAAGAAACCAAAGCACTTAATGCAAAGCATTCAGCGAAAGAACACATCTATAGCAAGGTGGCGAAGTGAAACTATCAAGTGGAGAAAAGCTGCCAAAAAATGTCAGTCATGCAAAGCACGCTTGCACAGTAAAACAGAAAAATTGAAAGCGTTGCAATCACAGAAATCAAACAGGAAATGTCGTGCCAAAAAGGTACGACAAAACCAAAGCAAGCAACCACAGGTAAACACACAGGTGTTGACTGAAACATTGAAAGAGAGTCTGCACACAATCAAAGAACAGAAACAAGCAATTGCAGGCATTGAAAATGAAATGTTGGAAAAAGATGAGTGCAAACAAAAAATACAACACGTGAAGGAAATCGCATCCATCCAGCTCTTAAGGAAACCTCTATGTATCTACAAGAACTAGGCGTATCAGAGGGTAATGTTGGTCCGGCAATGAATCGTGTTATAAAGACACTAACGCATCTTGACTTCGATGGACCGCTTCCGTCAAAAAGCAGCCAACAAAGAGTTGCCTCAGAAATGAGAGTAGTTGCAAGACAACACATCAGAGAGAAACTACAAGGTGAAGAAAACTTAACTCTGAAGTACGATGGTACAACAAAAAATGGGCACCATCTTGTTGAGGTTCAGGTTGCTTGTGAGAAAGAGACTTACACTCTGGGGGTTCAAGAGACAGTTGGAGGTACAGCAGCAGATTATATAGAATGCATACAGGAGATGACAGATAACATAGACACAAACATAATGCATAACATTACTAATACAATGACAGACAGATGCATCACAAATAATGCTATTGACAGACAACTGGAAAATCTTACAGGTAACAAAATAAACTCATTCAGATGTTCAGTACACCCTCTTGACACTATTCACAAAAGGCTGAGAAGATGGTAAAAGATTATGAACTCAAACTGGAGATTAATGGAGATGGAGGCCAAAACTATCCATATACACACACAGGGGAGAAAGCATGACTCAGGCTTTGTTACGAGCTGTTGATAAAGTTATGCACTGTATGCCTCTGGGTTGCCGAAGGAATTGCCACACTATCTACAGAGTAAAGGTTTCAGTGGAAGTTACCCAAGATGGGTTGGCAATCGCTTCAATATATTTTTTGTTAATGCAGGGCTCGTATACCTTTACAAGGAACACATACTTGAGTTTTTTCAGAAGTTTAGTACAACCTAGAAATGGTCTCCATCGTGCCGTCCAGAATGCACTTCGCGTGCAAGCTTTGTGCTATTTTGCGTGTTTTGGGTCTTTCTTGACAAATACTTCACTGGTCCTTGGATGAGCTGGCAGGGTGCCACACACAACATACTGCAAACCAGTGATGTTTTCACACATGTAATCACAGAATACGGTCCGCAGACTGCAAAGCACCCTATCCACGTATTTGATGTGTCCTGCCTTTGGGATGGATGTCAAGAGATACAAATATCACAAACCGTTGTGAATCCGACAGCACAGATGAGGAGACCGCAGCCGTCTTAAGAATGTTACTGGACGAGGCCATCAAGGTGATGGAGCGTCAGCTCTCTGATTATCTACCAGATGGGAAATACTATAAGCCATCACCATCCCTTCAAGCTGAGGCAGTATCTTGTAGTGCTAATAACATCTCAGGTGAGCGGGTATTTGCCATGTTGGATTCCAGAAAACAGCACGCTCAAACAGCATCAGTGTCCAAAATATCAAGCAAGACAACTTTCAAAGTCAACAAAGTGCGGGAAAATTTCCTTGCAGGAAAGTCCAAGGAGCAGAAGGCTGACATCATAAATGCAGCAACAAAACAAGCTCGCAAGGACAGGATGGGAGACAAGGCAAGAGAAACCATGCTACAGAACAGAATGAAGGACAAGTTAGCTGAATCA
This sequence comes from Ophioderma brevispina, assembly GCA_023653785.1. NCBI lineage: Eukaryota > Metazoa > Echinodermata > Ophiuroidea > Amphilepidida > Ophiodermatidae > Ophioderma > Ophioderma brevispina. The sequence continues at coordinate 19,745 of JAMKCH010081716.1, forward strand.
AGGAAATTAATTGAGAAACGGGAGGAGAACCAAAGAGAAAACAAAGAGAAGATACTGGAAGTAATACTAGAGCATGGGCTTTGGCAGACCAAAGAAGATATAGGTAATGGCATTAAAGGGATGTCAAAAACAGCGTCATGTGCAGTCCTCAAAGCACAAATCAAATTCCGCATAGACATGTTAGGGTGCCATCCTGGAAGGAAAATCCTGTACTCAAAGGCAACTAAACAAGAACTTATTGATTTTTTGATAGAACTCACACATAGTGACATTCCAGAAAGCAGCGCAATGCTCTGCAGTATTCTTGACGAGCCAAAGTGTATTGTAGGATTCCATTTCAATCAGAAATGGGCAACAGAATATGATGACAACATGTGTAAAGGAACCATTCTTGAATGCGTTCAAGAAGCAGGAAAAGACATTGAATATGTTTGCAAATTTGAAGGAGAGGATGTTAACACGGCCCAAACTGTTGCCGAGGTCTTGGCAGACATGGTTGTTGGGGACTTGTTTTTCTTTGTTTAGACACGCTTAACTTTTCCATATCAGTTGCCAAGTATTTTACCACCTATCTTCATCTGAAAAGAAAAACAGATAACTTTTGTTAAATATTATAAATAACATATTGCACAAAATAGATTTTACATTTTGTGTTTATCAATCTGTTGCAGTGATATGTCCTATCTTTGTCTCATCATTAGTTTATAGTGATGTCAAGGTTCTGAAGCATGAAAAATGCTGTGCCATCACTCTAAACTCATGATGGACAGTAATGGTGGGGTTCATATTTTATCGGCTGACATCAGCCGACACTCACCTTTTGAAAATGCTGTTTGCCATATGCGTAAATGTATGTGTTGCATGAAAAGCATGTTTGGAAGGCTAGCATCAGTTGACGTCTGCCAGTGAAGTATATGAACCCACCATAAATTGAATGCCCCTGCTGCAAGGAAAGATATATTGGACATTTAATTGTATTTCAAATCATTATTATTAGTGCCATGGTGCTAAACATGTGTAATAAAATGTTTAAATAAAGTTTTAATAAAAATATTTGACATGTATTTACAGACTCGTACTTCTCTGCCGGCTTGTTAAATAATGGCAGCCATTTTTAAAATGACGGCCATTTTCAATTTTTGGCGGCTATTTTGAATTTTCCGCCATTTTATCTGTTGTGTTTTCAGTACACACTTGATTCCTTGCTTTAAATAAAATTCTAAAACAGTTTAAAACATCATGACATCCATCTATTATAACTTTTTTTATTAATAGCTGCCGTGCCCATAATGAGTATTTTGTCCTCGTATGGCGGCCATTTTGAATAATTAACAAGCTCAATGAAGCGTGACATAAGTTCCGCTTGATCTTGGATGACAAATTTAACAGTATGAGCAATGACCACAAGTTTGTTAATATCCATATCATTCCTAAATATATAGACCTCAATACGTACCTGAAACAGTAATTTTGAGCCTAGAGGGCGGCCATTTTGAATAATTAATATACTCAACGAAGCGCCGACATACGTTCCGCTTGATCCTCAAGGACACAATAAAATTGATGAATGACGGCAAATTTGGTTGAGAACGTTGCACATAGTTTTAAAAAAGAACGCTATTATGCCTTAATATGATGCTTTACAAAATACCATTTTTTTGTCATATGGCAGCCATTTTTGAATACTTAATGAGCTCGATGAAGCGCGATATAAGTTTTCCGCCTGATCTGACCGACACTTGTTATTGGCAAGCAAAACGCAAGTTTGGTGAATCCATCAAATAGTTCAAGAGTTTACACAAATTAAAGTTGGTTATTTCCCTATGTCGTACATTGGCATGCACCTAATACACTATTATATAACATGTATGACCTACATTGATATGTTCACAGATTTTTGCCCTATTTTGTATAGTCAAATGGGCATATTTAGAAAAATTCAATCGTCCATAACTTTTGAACCGGTGGTCCCGTGAAGCGGGTTGACCCCGCATTTTTCTTCAAATTTAAGCCCTGTCATATAAAATAAAATTTCAACCTTCTAGGACTTTCCAAACTTCTGAATTTTCCTACCATGGGTTAACAATAATGAAATTTCATTAGCGAACAATTCCTTTCGTTTTGTTTTTTATATTATATTCTTTGTTTGCTTTTGATTTTTAATTTATCATTATATATTTTTATTCATGTGTTTATTTTGTTTTTAATTATGCAATTCTATATGTTTGTTCATTTCTTATTTATTACTTAGTTTTTTATTTTACCTATTTAGTCCTCTTTAATTTGTTTATTTTCAAATTTTTATGTAACGATTTAAACTTTATTTAATATTTGTATTATTTAAATTTTTTGGTTTTTAATTTGTAATTTTATTTGTGGTTTTACTTTTGTTTAGTTTACTTATTTAGTCATCTTATTTGTTTATTGTTAATTATTTAAGTTTATTTCATTTTAACGATTTATATATTATTAAGATTTGTGTACGGCTTTGATTTTATTTAATTTTTAAAATATTTTAATTATCCCCCCCGTTTTATTTTTATTTTTCTTTACATTTTTGGCTTTTATGTTTTATTATTTTGTTGTTTTCTTATTTTTTTTTGTACTATTTTTAAAATTTATTTGGTTCCATTTTATAACATTTTAATTTCTATTCCTTTTGGGACGGCGCTATTAACTATCTGTAATTATGTTATTATTTCCTTTTTATTTTAATTAACAATTTATAAAAAACAAAAAATTAAAAAACTGAAAAAAATATTTGATTTGTTTTAAATTTTAAATTATTTGTTATTATTTTCTCAGTCCGTTTATTATTAATTTTCGTTTCTTATTTTTTTATTTGTACTGATCTTTTTCTTTATTTCATTCCATTTGTGTAATATTTTATTCATTTTATTTGTGTTAATATCTTTTGTTATACTTTAGGCCTATATGTATGACTTTTGCTGAATTGTCATATGCAAAAAAATCTGTTACAACCAAAACATAACCTTTCTAAGAATACAATAAACAAAGAAATTAATATTTTTGCAAAAAAACAAAATCAGCCCAAAGTGGAATTCGACGCAGAACCCAGACCAACAGGCCTATTTTAGTGAATCAATGGACAGAGCTTTTGAGGTAAGCTGACCATTTCGGCGTCAATTAGCTGCGTAACGTTTCGCTAGTGTTACCCCAAAAAACGTATTTCCTGGGTATTTTTCAATTTAAACACGTACTAACTACTACTATGCCGATCTTCAGAGAAAGAGGTATTGCGAGATAGTCAGTAACATCTCTACGAAAATATTCAGTTCAGCTAAAACACTAACATAATTATTGGGGTGAAATGCCACCACAATTATAGACTGAGGTTCGTCCTTGGGGCACTCAACAATGATATCATTGGTAATTTTCGTCAAAAGCTCTTCCATGTATCCCTCGCTATTTAGCTTGACACGACATAGCCCGGGCGCAATAGGGAGTGTCAGTTAGAGTAACCTCGAATTACCCGCTATTACGCACTGTGTACTTACCCAACTACCCTACGTTACAAATCACCCAAGGGGAATCGGGGGAAATCACCCGTCACTGATTTCCTTTTTTGGCAGCAAATCTTTATTTTCACTACACGTATACATCGATTTTAAACAAAAACCCAATTGCGAAAGCGCAATTTCCGATAACATCTTTAAAGCAGTGATAGCTGAATCTCGTACATACTTTAAATGCCAGCAAACAAACCCAAACTTTTCCATTTCAATAAAAACAAATTTTACAAAAACAAAAAAAACAACCATTTTTACCTAAAAAAAGTTCAAGCTAAAGAATTACAAAACGACATTTCTAGGGGGTCAAACCCAGATGACAGTAATTTTGCAGTCCTTTTCACCGGCTGAAATTGCCCTACATTTAGGGAGATCCGCGAACAAAAATGGCCCGAGGAAAAGTAAAACTGTCACTATGCGACCGATAAAAACATTGAAATTTCTACTTTGAAGACAGCAGATGTTTTTAAACACATGCAGATGTTTCAGAGACGTTTATGCAGATGCTTTAAAGGTGGTAGAGAAAAATTCACTCGACCACATTGCCTCCCCCATCTTTAATCAGAGAACTGTTTTCTTCACTGAAAATATTAATGTTCATATTTCAATTTGTCCAGCACTTAACTTCCTATTTGTTTTGTTTTTTTACTTTTTAATTGTTTTTGTTTCCTATGTTCTTTCTTTCAGGGTAAAAGAAGATAATCTGCGGTACAACACTGGACTACAGCGGCTGATTAATACATAAATATCAGTGAAATCTGCTGTGTAAAAGAAAAACTCCATACCAATACCATCATGTCACACTCGAATGGAAAAAACTCATAAATGCACATACTGCAACAAGTGCTTTTCCTACCCTAGTGTAAGGAAAGCTCATGAGAGGATACACACAGGAGAAAAACCCTATCAGTGTCAATACTGCAAGAAAAGTTCTCTACATTTACACAAAATAATATCCATGAAAGGACACATACAGGAGAAAAACCTTATAATGTAAATATTGTGAGAAAAGGTTTAGCCAAGTTGGTCATAAAACCTTCCATGAAATGACACATACAGGAAAGAAGCCTCACAAATGTCAATATTGTGAGAAAAGTTTCAGTGATGCTGGCAACAAAAACAGGCATGAAATGACACATACAGGAGAAAAGCCTTACAAATGTCAATATTGTGAGAAAAGTTTCAGTGATGCTGGCCACAAAAACAGGCATGAAATGACACATACAGGAAAGAAGCCTCACAAATGTCAATATTGTGAGAAAAGGTTTGTCACTCAACTAAACTGGATGAAAAACATAACTGAATGACACACAGGAGAAAAGCCTTACAAATGTCAATATTGTGAGAAAAGTTTCAGTGATGCTGGCAACAAAAACAGGCATGAAATGACACATACAGGAAAGAAGCCTCACAAATGTCAATATTGTGAGAAAAGTTTCATTCATGCTGGCAACAAAAACAGGCATGAAAGGACACATACAGGAGAAAAGCCTCACAAATGTCAGTATTGTGAGAAAAGTTTCAGTGATGCTGGCAACAAAAACAGGCATGAAATGACACATACAGGAAAAAGAAATCCAAATAATTAATACAGAAGAAATGCTTTATCACAAAGGTTTATTTTAATTTTAAGAGGAAAAAATGAGATTTGGCTAGAAAAAGTTTGGAATTGATCCAAGAGCCCATCGTGTGTCATATACTGCTAGATTTTGGATGGAAAGATTTAAATGTGCATGAGAGTCAATGGTGTGGCGCAGCGGATAAGTGCAGGACTCATGATCATTATAGTCTGATTTTTTATTCCTGTCAGTAAACGCATATTGTCGATGTTAAGAATTAATTTGGAGGGGGATGTGTTGAGATCAAAACTAAAAAGCTGTATTAACGCTGAAATTGTCAACTGTTCAAAACAGATATGATCTTTTAACCCAATTTTTATTACATGAACTCTTTTCTATAGAATATGTAGAGGCTTCATACCAGATTCAATTGAATAGATTGCCCTATAAAGTCTGAGACACGCTATCGATTCCTTTGTTTGGCGTCAATCAAAAAAAGGATTAAGTGTCATGGACATCGAGGCTGGGTGGAGCGGAGGATTAGGCCACGTAAATATTGTAGTTTGTTATGAGTGACCAAAACTCTACAGTTGTGGACCTGCTGTCAAATATTATTCTGGAACAAGACGAATAAATGTAAACGTATCATATTTTCTAATAATTAAGCAATAATTACTTATTTGTATCATTTTCTTATGTTGATGCTTCAGAGTTTGCTAAAGTCTGATGTTTGGAATTTATTCAGTGCATCTGCCTTGTAATATTCTCTTCGTGAGAAAAGGGACTTTTTTTAATTGTGGCCTTAATCTTATCCGTATCGTGACATCGAATTGCTATTGTCCGGATGTGTAAAGTATCAACCTCTCAGAATGAATGGAATCTTCGACACGCCCCAAAAACTTTTAATGAACTGACAGGAATAAAAAAAATTTCCTACTTAAAACATTGGAACATATAAGTTCCGAGTTGATTGGAAGTAAATCATTTCAGGTAAGCGTTAACGGTAAAAATGGCAACCACGCAAAAATGTGGGTTTGACAAAATGTTGCGGGTGCACTCTTTTCAAATTGTGCCAGTGTCAATGATTGTTATATATGTAATAATTTATGATATATAATTATATGGTCTTTTTAATCGAGTAAGACATTGGTTAACAGGGGCCGTAACTACCCTCAATGGTCCTTTTTTTTACTTTTGAACATTTTATCACCAAAAAGTGACTTCGTGTCAAAATTTCTCTCAAATTTGGACCTTTTATCAAAATTTCCAGCAAAAAGTGGACCTTTTTCCCCTTTTATGGAATTTGGGGGGGGGGTGCGACCGCACCCCCGCACCCCCCCTGCGTACGGGCCTGGTGGTTAATACATTATAAACATGTGGACATATAATTCATTTTTGTATAAGCTGGTGTTTTGGTGTGGTAAATTTTAAATGGGTAAATAAAGTTGCTTTGGAATGTTTTACCTTTGATTCTGTGTAGTTTTTATTTCCTTATTGACTTTCCTGAAAATTAATGTAAATGATTCTATGATGAATAATTCATGATTGTATAATGACTTTATTAGTAATATGAATAGTGGTATTTACATAACGTATAAGCTTTTTTTGTGTAATTTGAAAAAGGTTTTTTTTTTTTTAATATTTTTGGAATATGTTTTTCTTTACTCCTGTTGTGGTTTTATTTCCTTATTCTTATTCAGTGGGTCAGTTTAGTAAGCAAAACAAGAAATAATAATTTGGTTCTGCCTATCTAATATGAGACGATAATTAGATAGTGCGGCGTCTCGCAAGTGTTTTACACTCGCGTGTATAGGCCTAGGTTCCACGGGGCGAGTGAATGCAGCTAGTAATGGGTTGGTTAATTTTTTACAGTGGGGGGATTATTTTTGCCTTTTTCAACTAACACAATAAACGTAAGTCCCCCTCCAAAAGAACCTACAACAATTTCAAGGAATCCTTACTTCCTGGCTGATGAGCACAATCAAACACAAAATGAGCTTTTTAAAATTGCAAAGATGATTTCATGTCCATACTCACTGTGTTCAACATGTACTGGATGCAATTAAAATTCCCCGCCAAGGTTGCACACCATGCATTCACTTGTCGTTTGAAATCATTATATACTGTTCCACCTGGTCAGCATAAAATTATAATGCATTCATTCATAGATACTGGGGAGCATTCATCATATTATGAATGGTGAAACACACATGTCAATACAAAAGGACCTCGTACAAAATGTAGCCTATCAAACCAATATTTCCTGACCACACCCTCACTTGACAATACATCAACCACAACGCAAATACATATAAAGATGCCTAAATTTATTTACGTCCAAACTGGGATTGCAACAAAATTAATCATGCCCATGTTATCTGACCAGGATTTACCTATGAGCTTAATATGCTCATCCATTGAAGACCAAGTCAGTGAGCTCTACATCTATGCATTACAGGAAGGTTGCCTTGTGTGTTCTGGGTATCAGAATCATACTCCAATCCAGTGGGCATATTTTCTTAATGCACTAGTGAATGGAAAATTTTTTATTACTGACATGTGCCATGGAACTTGAGATTATCTTGGCTCATAGTGATAGGCAATGCAACTGGCCTGTTGGAAGCTTGCACGCCTGTCATCATGATTGACGTTTTTGCAATTTTTTTAAAAGGCCTCATTTTTGTGTTTAATTTGTTGCTCATTAGCCGTGAAGTAAGGGATTCCTCTGATTTTCACAAAACCTCTTCCAAACAACCATAGCTATAACCTTTTACAAGGTTTCATCTTTAAAAAAAAAACAGATTCATTGAAATTATAGTAGGTTCTGTTGGGGGACTTAATTTTTGTGTTTGTGTTTATATTATTGAATAAAAAACCTTTTCTGTGATTCTTTTAAACAACGCAAAACTAAATAAGAATGAGAATAAAGATAGGATTTTGTTGTTTTTTGCCTATCCTAATAGTGTCATATTGGATGGGTATATAGTCCAATATTTTATCGAGTGTGCGCCGGCATCCCTCTACGCAAAATATTGGACTGCCCATCCAATATACACGATATTAGATAGGCAAAACAACCAACCTATCTTTTATTCTCTTTGACCATTCTTGAAAATGGCTTGCAATTAATGTTAAAAGTCACAATTATTTATAGACAGGCCACAGTAAATCATTGGATGGGTATATAGTCCATATTTTATCGTAGTGTGCGCCGGCATCCACTACTCAAAATAATTGGACCGCCCATCCAATATGACACGAATATTAGATAGGCAAACCACAATCCTATCTTTTATTCTCTAATTGACACTTCTTGAAAATGGCTTCGCGAAATTAATGTTAAAAGTCACAATTATTATAGACATCACAGAACAGTGGCCCATTTTGCCTCTGTTAAGGTGCAAACGAGAGGGATTTCAAGTCGTCCATAATTTCTGTGTCTGATATGTGATTTCATATCGATTAGATGCTCAATAAATTGCATACCTTTGATTTGGTATACAGAAATACCTTAAAAGGAAAACACAAGGTTTTTTGTAATAGGCTATATTTCAAAAGAAAACATAGGGTGAATTTCGTTTTGCTCCTATACGAAATTAAAAATTTGACATTTTTGTACCAAAGAAACCGTTCTCATCTTAATACTTTACAGAATGGTGGATATTTTGAATATAAAGCTTTACAAACCAGTGCCCAAAATCAGATTTTCATTATTTTTGGGACCCTTTTTTTAAATCTCTCTTGCACCTTTATCAATCAGTGTGGGGTACATGGGACATGCATTTTTTTTTTAGTTGAGATTCGCAGTCCAAAATGATATTTACGCAAAAGTATGGTTTAAATGATCTCTACATTCAATTTTTGAGCGCTTTTCATTTTGCGACTTTTCATCACCCGTCTGCCCGGAATTGGGGCTGACAATTCTGGGCAAACCCTGTGCCTATTTAAATTGTGTTTTCTCATTGCACAGACCTCATAATTACTAAGTAAATATTGTTGCGTTTTAGTCCAGCTTGACTTTCACAGACTGTATTACAGCAGACATTTGTTCTGCCTCATCAATACATCAGATGCAACAATTGGGTCACCAAGTGTTGGCAACAAAATTTCGCCTACCCGTGCAAAGGGCCGCGCAAGGCATGGCAAATGGCCAAAAGTAGCCCAATTTTTCACTTGTCGCTTGAGCGCATGTGAGGGCCTACTTTTATGGAAAAATGCCATTTTAGTTCTGATTTTTAACATTTTTTTTATTTATTTATATTATTTTTTTATTTATTTAATGTTATATTTATTTATTTTTTTTTTATTTATAAAGAATCTAATTTGTTTGTTTGTTTTCTTTCTTTTCTCCATTTTTTTTATTTTTTTGTCTCTAGTATTCTCTATATCCGTTTTACTTACATCCTAACAACTTAGCAAGGTTTAATTGCCCTCTCACGTTTCCCCCCAGTGAGCCGGGAATGGCCTCCTTCCCTTGTACATTGTACCACCCATGACGGTCACTTTTTGTTAGGATAAACTTAATGTTGTTATGTAGCCCCGGGTTATACCTGAGTGAGCACCTACTCCTGTACCCTGTAAGGACAGCATCCTTGCAGCTTAGTAAGGTTTAATTGCCCTCTCAATTTGCCACCCAAGGTTGATAGAAGTCCTTCCTACTGCCCTTCTGGCGATATTGCGCAATAACAATTTCGAATTCTCGCGGTCGAAGTCCCTATTGGGCGCCCACACAAACGGCTCGACTTTGACAGCATAATTTCATGAATGAGTGCCGCCTTAAGATATTTGACCTCTTTCTGAGTCTGGATCGATTCTCCCGTTGTCGTCAGGGCTATTTTTCCCTTAAGTCGGGTTTTTCTATTGGAGAAAATACAGAAAATCCCGTGGTATAGCAAGTTTCATTACTTGACACGCCATCTGCAGATGGTGACCGACGAGGTTGACAGCTGTTGGTTTTATTGATCGCCAAGAGATCTAAGGAATTTCAGCATTTCATAGCAATAATCCTGATGAAATTTGTGTGGTTTTTGTCTGACATAGGTTAGTACGGCCTTTTTCTGTCAATTTATATTCATAGTACATCTATGATTTTGTGAAGTGAAACTGAAAGAAAGTAAACATTGGTGTCTGTGGCCTGGCAATGCGTGGCCTTGGGTTTCGTCATTTCCAACCTGAGACTTGGCCAGTGGAATTCCCAAAAACAAACAATTCATTCATGTAGCTGACTTTTTAGCATTGAACAATGCAACTTTCCAAATCTGCACCTCCACGGCTTGGTCGGAATATCGGCTCTGATAACATCGACCCCAAAATTCTAAAAAATAGCCCCAGGCGATAGCTTCCGGCCCTGGCTTCCGGTGCAATGCGGCGTGGGATACGGTCTATAGCAACCCTCTGTGTGCCAACCATGATGGTCAATTTTGTTAGGATTAATTATTGTTGTTATACCTGAGGGATCGGATCTACTCCCTCGCGTGTTAAGGAGCACATCCGAAAACGCTTAGCCAAGGTTGAATGCCCTCTCACTGTTACCCATGGACGGTCACTGTTGGTTAGGATAATTATTTCGGTGTGATACTGGAGTGAGCACCTTATCCCCATCGTGTAAGGGAACAAAGCACTCCGATCACAGGATGAAAGGTGAGAGTTCGTTTACTATTGTTGTCCTACCCGAACGAGTACCCTGTAGTGAATGCAAGTAACGCGTATCAAGGAAGAAAGGAATCGCTAATCAATTACGGACTTTTAATTACTTTCTCGGAGCTCGAAATAAATGATGTACAGAGAGATAAAGGATGCCGCGGGTGCCGCGCCGGTGCCGCGCATTGGGACTATGAAAAGAGGCCCATTTGGCAAACCGCGGCGGCCTTTTTTAGGCGCGTCGGCAGGCATTGTCAAAAGTATAGCCCAATTGTGTGGGTAAACCGTGGTGCAAACACTGTGGTCCCTTATTTTTTTCACCAACCTATGAGGCTTGAGTATATGCCACGGCCCTACAAGGGATGCTCATTCGACCAAAGGGTGGTGGAAGTTCATTACCGGGCGTTTGCAGGCCCCAAAAGTCGTTTCACGGCAAAAAATGCGCCTAAAAAAAGCAACCAATAACCCCGGTAAATTGGTGCACACAGCAACAATTATCCGTCGGCCTTGCTTAATTCACAGTCGCCAGCGATATCCTATTACTCTATCCTTGATTCGATAGGCGCAGGAATTGGATTCCGGTAGTTAGAAGTGAAGGTTATTATATTTACACTAGCCAATCACAAGCAAGTAGGTGACTACTTATTTATGGCGACAAATTTACGGCCTGTTCACTGCTGCAGTTTTCAGTTTTAAAAACTCGCTGGTGAAGAAACCAAGTCTATGGGAACATGGCGTGTGTATTTTGCAACACCTGTTAAAATACAGGATTCCTAAAACGGCAAGTTTTTGTGTTAAATTAACATATCAACCTAAAATAGTTCAAAAAGTTTGATGTAAAGCGCAAGGCGAATTGAATTTCTGTCTTTAGCCATTTGTCCGTGTTTGAAAAACAATGTTTTGCCCTAATTTGCCAGCCCAAATAAAAAATTTGCGGTGTTGGGGTTGTCTTTATGACCCTTCACATGGGTATACATTTCGACAAAAAATTCCCGAGGGAAAGTGGTTTCATGGGTGTACCATGCCCCCCCCCCTTGGCAATAACGGGAGTGAGTGAAAACCTCTTGCTGGTCATGAAGGTTAAAGTTTTGCAATTCTTTTATCGCTACGTCCCCATCCTGCTGTTTTTTAATTTACTGACATCACATAAAATAAAAAGTATTAAATTTCTCCTTAGGAGGTACTTCGCTATGATCTCTACATACACAAAAAAAACAACGTTTTCTCTGAATCCGCCTGCCTCCCTTTCTCGCACCCCTTTTAAGCACACTAAAAATGCTTGCGGAGGTGATTAAGCATATTGACGTTTTGTTTAGTTACCATGGGACCCTAACACCATTTAAATTTAAAATTTTACGCATGAAATTATACATAAAAATCACCCTGTTGCATAAGCAAATATCACAAATTTATTCCCAAGCCTAGGCTGAAAGGTCAACCAGGCTAGCATGGTCAACCATGGTCAAACATAGCTGACCATGTTTGATTATGGTCAGCCATGATCAGCCATGGTGGCTTGACTCCATGGTCCACCGTGGTTACCATGGTCCCCCATGGTATACCATGCGTAGCATGGCTAACATGGTCAGCCATGTATCACCTGACTTGACCCTGGTGATCACCTGACGTGACCATGGTGACCATGGTAACTTCAAGTATACCATGGTAGAACCATGCTTATGGCTGAGCATTGTCAGCCATGGTCATCACTTGTGGGCCATGGATGACCATGGTCACTTCAAGTATACCATGTCAACCATTGTTGATCACCTCATTTGACCATGGTGACCAGAGGTCACTTCAGTTCAATTGTGACTGACCAGGATCACTAACCCAGAACTCAAGTCTGATGCATGGTTGAACAAGGTAGTCCATGGCTGACCATAGTTGACCATAACATTTCAAGTAAGCCCAGGTCTGAGCATGGTCACTAAATTAGGAAATTGATGATTGTATAGCCCATGGTGGACAATGCCACTTATGGTTGGATTGTCGACCATGCGTTGACCATGGTCACTTCAAGTAGCATGTGTATTGACCATGGTCAATGCATTAGGAAATTGACATGTATGACCAGGTTGACCATGGTCACTACAAGGTCCCTATGGCCCAAGAATTGTGAGAAGAAAAAATATTCAAAAATTATGCGGAGCTTCAGGTTATAGGGCGAGCCATGGAGTATGATAATACTTACACTTGTCAAACTACGAAATTCAGCTCTGAAGAGGGGAACTAAGAAAAGTCAGGGTTTGAATGGTGGCCATAATTAACAGCGTATGGAATCGTTTAAAATGTATGGCATTACGTGGTTTTGGGGTTCCCGACCAAAGTCAATCTGTACATTTTACTCCACAAATGCACTGATGATGTATGCATAGATATGTGCCATCCATTCTTGTTGGTCACCCATTGTGTCACAAGACATGATGACCATGGTGGATTATGTTCAGCGATGATCAGCCATGGTGGCTTGACCATGGTCAAACCATGGTTAACCATGGTCACCCATGGACTATGCTTAGTATGGCTGAGCATGTCAGCCATGGTATCACCTTGGGAACAATGGTTGACATGGTCACTTCACCATGGTCAACCCTGTTTATCACCCTCCATTTGACCATGGTTGACCATGATCACTCCAGTGCAATGTTTTCATGCGATTAAAGGGAACCCCTGAGGTTTTCAGGATTTTTCACCACGGTGAAGCTCTGGAGCGGTCGTCATTTTCTTAAGTCTTTACTTAGTGTGTTTATACTTTTGAAACTTTTTACAATTGATATATTATTATTTTGCCTCTTTTACTAAGCAAGATCGGTTAGCTCCAATTGGTTTGGTAAGTCATCAGTTTGTAATACAAAGGTCCCAGGTTCAATTCTGGTCAAGATCAGTGATTTTCTGTCACTATTATATCATGTACCTAAAAATAAGATAGGAACTATACTGTACATTAAAATGTGTAAACCATAGATGTGTTCTTTGTTGTTGTTTTTAACCATGTTTTTTTTTTTTTTTTTTTTTGAAAAAATGGCATCATTTGTCATCCATGATTGATCATGGACAATTTGACCACGCTTGACCATGGTCAAACATGGACAATTGGACCCATGGCAAAACAGGTTCAAACATGCCAATGGTTGACCATGGTTAAACCTGTTTTGAACAAATTGGCACGCCATGGTCAACCATGGTCACAAACAACCCAAAGTGACCACGGTCAACCCTATGGTAACCATGGTTAAAAATGGCCATATTAACGGGTTGACCTGTTTTTTGAAAAATGGCACCCATTCAACATGGTCAAAAATAGAGTTTTGACCATGTTGACCATGGTCACTTTGGAATGTTTTGACCATGGTTGCCCATGGCGTTGCCATTTTTAAAAAACATGGCTAACATGGTTTGGACCATGTCAAAAACCCATGGTTGAACCATGGTTAACGATGGAAATATAATAAAACATGCTTTTTTTTCGCATAGGGGAGGTGGGTCACTGCGCTTATCACACCCGAACAACACACCAAAAACGTAATCTGCTCTGCTATCGACTCGCACCATATCTCGCAACCCCTTTCAAGCATTACTAGAAAGAAACAGTTTGCTGGCAGTGGGATTACCACAATTACTGACAGCTGTCTTTTAGTGCTTTTGGAAACACCGGTCGTCGTAGTGTACACACCTTGTAACATTCCTCTGCGATTCAAAAAAGTGCGTTTCTCTGATATCGCCTCGCACCCCTATCTCGCACCCCCTTCAACAGTTCAAGCTCTAGAGACCGTTTGCTGGAAGTGCAATACACAATACTGACAGTGGTCTTTTAGTGCTATGGGAAAACACTGTCGTCTGTATCCAGTGACCCATCTTGTATACATTACCTCTGCGATTCATTAAATAATGGCTCGGAATTTAAAAGATCGATTTGTTAGACCATGAGTAAGTAGACACTAAAAATTTGATTGTCACCTCAGGCCTGGTCACTTCCCTTCATTAAAAGCTTGCAACCCACCTATCATGATGCTTCTGAGATTACTGATTCACATTAATGTATAATCATTTTTTTTTTTTGCTGTTTCTCTCTTTGTGGTTAAAGTTTTGCATTCTGGTTTTATCGCTACCCATCCGCTTGTTTTGATTTTGTAATTTAATGACATGTGAAATAAACAAGTATTAAATTTCTTCTTCCACGAGGAGGTCACTTCGCTCTCTTACAATACATGAAAATGAATTCATTGTCCTCTGATTTCACCCTCGCTCCCTTTCGCGCAACCCTTTTTTTTAATCACACTTGAAACTGCTTGCTTGATGTGATTACGCATTATTGACGTATCTTGTTTACAGCCATGCATGGGAACACCTATTATAAAAAATTTTCTGTATTCGTTGTTGGCATAAGCAAATATCAAATTTATTACCTAGTGGTCATACTTTCTCTTCGTCTATCACAAACCGGCACCGACATGAAAAAGTTCATTCTTCTCTGATATCCTCTCTCCCTCTCTCTCTCACCCCCTTTCACGCATATGTAGAAACCTTTTGCTGGAAGTGATTACACAATTCTGAAGTTGTCTTTTAGTGTTATGGGAACACATGTCGTCTGTAGTGTACACATCTTTGCTATACATTCCCTCTGGCGATTTCATTAAAATATCTCAGAGTATTCAAAGATAATTTGTTAGATTTGAGTATAGTAGACATAAACCTTTGGATTATTCACCTCAAGAGCAAATTCATATTTTTCCCTCCTTTTTAAATCTAAGAAATTTAGAGAGAGCTTAATGTTCCTATAGCAAAACAAACATAACTCTAACGTTCGCCTTTAAAATAAAACTTTTGCTCTTACTTTTATTAACCTTTTTTTTTTTTACGCAATAGTTTTAACAAGGTCCATGGCCCCGATGATTCCCCGATCGCTATAGCCTCGTTCCCCAGAGATCCCCATATTTTACCGGAAGTGGTCAAAATTTTTGGTATCAGAAGAAAGTACTATTTTTCTCATTTACCCATTGAAAGCTTGGGCTAAAGGATGTTTGGTTTGGATGTTATTAGCGAAAAATGTGCCCAGTTTTGGTCGACCGATATTAATTTTACACAGAACTCTATGGGATTGGTAAAAATCACGTTTTAGCTCTCGACGCATCAAAACGGTGTTGAAATATCGGTCGCGAAACCTTAGATGGAATTTTGGAGTGAAGGCCATTCTATAACGCATGAAAAACTTATAGACCTAGAATCTGGCCATCCCCCTTTAAAAAGATTACCAATTTTAAATACATTTTCTGTAACAGTTTGGGAACTCATTTTTCTTTCTACTACTACTTACCACTTTACCCAGAACACCATCATTAACACCTAATTGACAATTGATATTCAATTTTGAATACTTGGTTGAAAACTACATTTTCCGGTTTGAACACTACATGTAAATATTTTGAACCGCATTTATTGAGGGCAGAAGGCGTTCTTGAAGCAGAGTGTGGTCAATTGTAACAGTTTTTGGACTCAGAAGGTGTGCTACTTAGAAAGTGTTCAGAACTGCCATTAAAGTGGTTCAGAACACGTAATATATAGTCATGGCTGTTAAAGTGTTTTCAGAAATATAATTAAAGTTATGACTATAAAAGTATTAACAATCAGAACGTGCAATTAAAGTGTTCAATATTAAAGCGTTACATCCCGAACATGCAATTAATGTTCAGTGTACAAAAGGAGGAATAGCTATAGGAATCTTTGCCATGGGAGTATTAGCTTCGTTCAGTTAATGTGTTTGCTTATAATGGGCGTTAGATGAAATGGTACCCTATACGATATTGCATTAAATCCAAAGATCATAAGCCACAATCAAACGGTGCCCAGTTTTTCTATTCTAACACCCCCCTGTTACATGGAAAAATATTACAGTAGCACTTCATTCTGAGTCAGCAACTTATTGACATGATGGAGAGAGGCCATACTCCATACTGAAACCAAAAATAAATAGTCACAGTTGAAATAGCAATTGAACTTATGAAAAAAGTCTCCCTCCAAAATTTGAAAGCTATTTAATTGTCGCATTTAAACATTCTACAAGCGGGTTGTTTATGCATAGATAGTTTTGAGTCTTCTGCTATATACTGATATATCAAGGGGCCATGGTCTTACACTTTGCGATCGGTGACAATTTTTTTGACATGCGGATTACGTAATCCGACAATTTTTTTCCCAATCGGATTCATATTTAATCAATGTCTTAGCGACTGCTCCATGCATACTACAGAAAGTGATTGCCAAAATCAAAAAAAGGGAGGTCGTGGGATAGGTGACAAATTCAAATAAATTTACGGAAAACCTTTATTGTCATGATTGTTGCAATAAGATGCTCATTTTAGCATGCATTTCTTTATTGTAAGTACAACGTGATTGTTCGTAATTTTCAAGGAAATGTCTGAGTTCGGACAATCCTTTTTTTTCCCCATTCTGAAATTACGTAATGCAAGATGCTGGAGGTAATTTTCATTTACAGAGAATTCCTGTAGTAATCCCGTAATTTTGGCAAACAATTGTAAAATGACGTGAATGTACGCTAAAATACAGGTTTTCTGTCAATGTTTCAGGGGAATTAACATTTTGTAGGCAAAACTATATGAGTAGGAAAGTTACATAGTACATCTCAGAGTGTTGAATAATCTTATTTCCACAACGTTTTCTATTGTCTTGATTTGACCTGAAACAAACAACATTTTATGTGTCGCCATAGTGTATATAGGCATAACACTATGAAAATATACAAAACAAAGAACCTTGCAGGTTATAACCTAGGCCCACGAATGTTCGTTTTTAATGTTCCATCTTTTGAAATGCAGTTAACCTCTGGTTTTAAATAATTATTTTCTAGCCTACAAAGGAGGCCATCATTCTGTTCGTAAATCCTTTGAAAGGGTTGGGAAAGGTTCTTTTCATATTAATCATTACAACTAATTTCGGATAGTCGCGTTGCTTAGTCATATTCTAAACTTTAGAGTTTGTTACAAAACATTTTAAATTACACTGGGGTGGGCAGGGGTGCAAATTAGTGTGAGTTTGCGAGAATCAAATTTATACTTGAAATGACAAGATTTAATACAACATGATTCAATGGAGAAGTTTATTCTCATATCCTGGATGCTACGAGAATCACTGATTCATATAATGCTTTTCTACATGATGGGCCTATAGGTAAAAGTATTAATTTGCTGAGAGAAAAATGCGAGCCAAAATTTTGGGCGAAACTATCACGAAGGGCAACTTAACTGCAAAGAAAACAAATCCACGCCACCTTAATTGGGTTTATATAACCATGAAGCTATTAGAGCAAATATAATAACTATTATATAGTGTCCACGATTTAATGAAACACGTCTTCGGCTTGGTATGTTTCATCGATATCATAGTCAAATTTATCTATACTATTAAAGACGTTTTGTATTAAATACAAGCTGATTGTTTTACCTAACGATGGACACTGCTCACTTTGAAGGCGTTAGTACTGCCTAGTTAGTTCAATTGCGCATGTCTTCTGATTGACACACATCCCTGACACATCCTTGACTGTAATTGACTGTCGCGTGAGTGAGCCAGTTGGCCATGATAAAAACAAAACAACAAGGGGTATTAGTCCTTATCTTAATTACTTACTTGCGCTCACGTGTAGCTCTCAAAGAAATAGCGAATCCCAAACCTCTGCGGATCAGTAGTGAGCGAAAAGGCCTCTAGCCAACTCGTAATTTGATTTCATGGAATTTTTGTTTTGGTTCACCACCAAAATTTGGATTTTTTTTGTTTGGTCTTTTTCCATTCAACGTCAATATTTGGTATAAACTTTTTTTAGCGTTAGGTTGTAAATTTTTGATTTCACACCACCAAATATGACAATTTTTGTTTTAAGTATTTTTCGATTCAGAGTGACATGTAAGACCTTAGCATTATGTGGAAAGGTTTGTATTTTTTATATAAAACCAGTGGGGCAACACTTTTTCGGTACTGTTTTCTTAGAAGTCCGCAATGATCAAACAGGTAGTGGCCATTCAATTCCGCAAGCCTAACTGCCAACGTCTTACAGCGCATGATGGCAATCAGGGAATTGGCCCATGATTTTTTGTGCCAGACAATCCTAAGAACACATCCGTATGGTATCAAATCTGAAATCCGAGTTTATTTTCGTTTTTAAACACGAGCTATGTTTACCAAACCATAAAAAGAAAAACTTTTAACAACTGGCATTTTTTCTTGTTTAATGTTTTCATTTTAATTCACATAAAAACAAATACCCCCAAAAATATCCTTCAGCAACAGACTTCTCTGGTAATATCCTTAAGGTGGGTCATTGGTTTTGCTGGTCAAATGTTTGTGATTGCAACATGGATAAACACAATTAAAGATACACAAAGAACACTCTTTCCCCCACCCCCCTTGGAAATTGCCTTTAAATTGATTGGGGTGAATGCTACTTAACATATAGCATAATTTTTTTTTTTTTTTTTGGTATTTTTGTTGCCCGAACTCCGTTTAGTTAGTACGTGTTACAGGCAGCGTCCCAAGGGTAACCATCCGTGACGATAAATTTTTATATAGACCGATATGTGGTCGACTATGATATTTGGTGGAATACTTACACACTACTAATCACATTAAGGCGCCATATTTTATTCATCTATCAAGTCATAATTTGATATCAATCTACTTCATCGTTTGTGTGGATCTATACGTGTTTGGTTTTAACTGCACAAACATGTCCTCGACTTGTGAAGATTGGCAGAGTGAAGAAAAATGACGTTAAACTTCGTCAAGGTGATGTAATGCTATGTTCAAAGTGCACGGACAAGAGGCCCTTCGCCGTTAAAGTAATTCTGGTGTAGTTAACTACGTCTACCCCTCTCCTGAATCACAACGATGATTCACGTTGTTGTGGTTGAATAAACAGCTGGCTTCAAGCAATTATATGCCATCTCACTTGTAAAGATAAAACCTAACAAGACAAACTTGCAATCAACTGAATGCTAGCAGATCCTACAAGACGTTCGAATTTCCATCGCCTCCAAATCTTGCCCCCGCGGGCACTCCGACCAAGTAAGAAATTGGCCAATCACGCACTTGTTATCACAACAAAATCAAACAGGAAACAATTGACCTCAAGATTGCAGAGATCTATGAAATTTCCCGAATCACCAGTTTCCTTCTTACCCCTCCAGGACATTATCATCTAATAAGCAAGCCCTTCCCTTGTTGACAACGCCTTCAGCTCCAAGGTTGCTACTGCAGCTCAAAACAAAAAATCGCAATGTATCAACTAACTGTGAACTACATCACTTAGAAAGAGGACAAAAGCACACTTGATGCACCTTATGTCAGGGCCAGTTTTCATAAACCTGGTGTAGGCTTAAAGACCCCACTGCGAAACCAGCCGTTTGGAGTTGGGTCCCTTATGTCAAAGGCATACCAAGACTATACAATCAACTAGTTACCAAACAAGCTGAGGCAAGAAAAGGGAAATTGCCCAAGCTTAACGCAACGATACCTCTCCCCTCTCGGAGCGGATGAATTCCTCTCTCTACTTCGTAAATGAGCAAACGAACATATCCTCCTAATTTGGATGTCCTCTTTCATCTATGCAACCATCCCTCGGTTCAAATGCTGATGTACAAACCCTTCTAACCCGCCATTTCAACCTCCCCCCAATCTCCAACACCGAGCACATACTCCCAGAGCCTGCTGCAAACGAAATCGGAATATATCTCTAATGACATCACTTTGTCATTGGTGGATTCCATCCCCAACCTCATCAAGAATTAAAGAAAGTGGTCTGACGAAGACTCGCGTCACATGTAAACGGCGGTAGGAAGGTAATCTGATATCATGGAGGAGCTTCAAACACGGAATTTAAACTCTTTTGGAAACTATAGTTATGCATGTTGGAACAAACCATTGTTCCTCTTATTAATGCGGCTAAGGAAGGACTTTACAGTAATCGCTAACTTCTGGAGGACTTTTATCCCACTCGCGCTCACTACTGCTAAAAGATTGTGTCCACTGTGTGCCCCACTACCGAAATAGTTCTCGATTAACCAGGAACGGTGCAGAAGTTCACCCACAACAACGGGAATTAAGGTCCAATTTGCCAGCAGCGGATAACTCTGCTTGCTTGTCGAAAGATAAACCTGTCTTTCTTGTCTTCTTCACAAGGGTGAAACGACCGGTCTAACATCGATAGGAGTGGCGCTCACAGGTCCAAAACCGGCAATACGGCTACGTTTGCTCATGAATCTCACAAACTCCACATCCACACAGCATAATTCCCACCAACGCAAACGCGGAACTCTTGAATTCTCGCGAAGACAACCATCCTGCCTTAAGACTGTCAGGTCCTGAAGAATTGAGCAAAACCTCAAAAAAATGCGTGACCAAAAGTGAAAAAATCAAATTTTTTCTTGAAATTTCTGTGTGGGGAGAAGTGGTTTTTTAGTGAGTTATCATAAAAATGGATTGTTTTTTAAAATTCTGATTTGCCTTTTTGCCATGGGCAAACAGTGGAAAAAGGGGGATACCCCAAATTGCAAGAACTTAATTTTTAAATCTCCAAAACTTGAGTTTTTTCTGCAAACCATACTAAGAAGTGTTAATTTTAAATATTTTTGATGAATATGTTTTTTTTTGTGTTTTAGTAACATGTTGGGTGTATCATTCACCAAAAAGGCAGATTAGAGGCGCATCCTGAAATCCCCAATATGATGTTTTTTTGAAACATCCCCCAATTTTTGACCTTTTCAAATGGTTTAATTTTGGTGGTAACTTTGAAAACCTTTAAAAAATCCAGGTATTGAAATTTTTTTTTTTCAACATGTCCATTGAAATGGAACATAAACAAAATTTGGTTCTTTTTCAAAACACAAAATCACTTTAAAATTACTGGATCTCACTTGTGTACGTGTCCTAGTTTCACACCAAATCGAAGTTGTAACAATTTTGTAAAGTGTCTCAAATTTTTAGTGTAATTCATTTTCCTGTTGTTTCCCTTAACTGCAAACAAATAAACTAATGCATGTAGAATAAAATAAATTGGTGTTAAAATAATAAAAATATCATTTTTAACAAAAATGGAATGACATTTTTGCGCATGCTCAGAATGATAATATACTAATAATTCTTAATCCTAATATACTAAACTAAAACGGGCCCCCTGTAAAATGCCGGCTGATTTGTGTTGAGTAATAAATAAAATGAATTACGATAGTTTGTAACTCATAAGGTGTCATGTAATGTGTCATAATATTTTTTACAAACATTTTTTCATTCCCATTATTCTGAATTGGTAAAAAAACAGCAAATTTATTTCATCAATCCTTAATTTTTGTTAGTGAGATAACCAACTGCAAGCGACAAAGTATTTTGCTTACATTGCAATAAACAACAAAAAAGAAAACTTTCAACATTTATGTCTAAGGATTACTATTACTGAAAGAACAAGTAAGTTCCATTTATATTAGATGTATTCCAAGCTAACATAATTTCAACCCACACACACACAAAAAGACATTTAATTAATTTGTTTTTTTAGTGTGTATATAAAATCAGAATGGTCAATGTCAATATTGCTCATAAAACTTGGCGTTGTGACGGCTGGTCGTTAAGAGTCCAACCCGGTACACACAAGATCCTCACAACCTGGGCAATCAGCTCCTGCAATTAACCACCGTGAATGCTGCATGAGTTACTCGAGCCGACAGAATAACGTCAAATGTGTTCTGTTCAATAATTGTTTTGAGCAATTAACTTCACACGCTGTGCGGTAATTCTTGAACCAAGTAAGATACTGTTTAAGTTTAAACAGTTGTTTAAAAAAAAAAAAAAATGCCTCAGAAATTAAACAAGCCACAGTGCTGTGAGTGGTGAGTGGGGTCTATCTTAATTTGCCATTTGGGCTTGTGTCATACAGACTGCACCCATATACAATCCAAATATTTTTGGCGAACACTGAGTTTCTTTTTTTAACTAAGAGGCAACTAGGCCAACCCCGAATTTTTTTTTCAAGAATATCCCAGCTACATGATATTTTTAGTTGGTGTAATTTGAGATCTGGTTCAGAGTTGGTCCAGGTAATGGCTAATTCGATATCAACACAAGTTTAAATTACATTTGCCAAGACAATTACTCAAAGTAAGAACCCCTTTCTTTGAATTAAAAATAAGAATAGGTCATTGTCAACTCCCTTGTCATGTAATCATACAATCATAAGTTTAGATGTCATAATTGCCAAAAAATACATGTAGCATTGAGAATTTCAATTCTAAACATGTCTCACCTTTAACTCTAGGTTTTCATCAGCATACATGGATCCATAAAGCAACACTGATTCAAAGTAAACTGAGGGACTTCAAACAACCAACCACTTTTTTCTTCAGCATGTTTTTTTCACTATGTTCCTCTCACTGGCTCTTGAAGGCAGACAGAATTTGACGCCACATTGTCCCACAACCAATCACAGTAGTCTGGTCCCATCCCAGCCCCAAAGTTTTACCCATTACATGAATGTTTCAATGATTTTTTTTTTGCCCTTGAGAATTTCCCATCTTCCAGAAAATACAGTTTACAGGTGCGTACATAAGAGGGCCGGGGAGCATGTCCCCCCAGTTTGGTTTGCCAGGGTGATCCTTTCCAGAAGATCGCATTATTATTAAAACCTATACTTACTTCAGCAACTGCGGGGAAATAATTCCTCGTTCAACCACCCCCCCCCCCCCCCTCTTATAAAAAGAATCTGACACGCTACTGCGTAGTTTACGCCACTTGTATTCCCCATGGTGTGATATGATGGCGTGAACATGGACTTAAAAAATCACCCGAAACATGTATTTTAAAAACTTTAGAACTGGAAGAAACGAATTCTAGTTTTACTTTAAAGCCGCATTGTTTTTTTTTTTAATGTAATTGGATCAATTGGCGAGCGCTTCCCCGGTATTCGAAATGGAATTTGGTAAGAATCTAGGAATAGTTATTATTAGGAATTAGTAACGGTGGAAAATCTTTTTATACTAACTTTCCATCATGAGTATGATGATTAACAGAAAAAATCTTTTCAAAATTAGAAAAAACCTT
Source organism: Ophioderma brevispina (assembly GCA_023653785.1). Lineage (NCBI taxonomy): Eukaryota > Metazoa > Echinodermata > Ophiuroidea > Amphilepidida > Ophiodermatidae > Ophioderma > Ophioderma brevispina. The sequence continues at coordinate 43,575 of JAMKCH010081716.1, forward strand.
ACTCATAAACGTAATTTGAAAGATCAATTCGAGATTTACACAACCAATGTCCACCTTTTCCTTTCATCACTCATATTTTTATATAACTTGACCTCAGATGACCTATGAACCTTGCAAGTGACCTTTGATCGCATCATATCAAAATTCGCAAGCGGCATCCTTTCCCATCCAAGTTCTGAATTGTACTTTTACTTCCGCGAAATGAACCAATTTTCAGCCAATTTTATAACTTGACCTCATATGACCTTTGATCCCGTATGTGACCATTGACCTCATCATATGACGCATTTCCAATGTGGCATCTATTACCAAGTTCTGTAGCTATTGAAGTTTTACTTCTTGAATGAAGCCATTTGATGTTTGACACCTATTTTTAACTTTATCTCATATGACTTTGACCTTTGTATTGACCCTTGATCTCGTTGCCATATGAAGGTGTCCCAAGGGCATATATGATCCAAGTTCTGTAGCATTGGACTTTTACTTATCGAATAAAGCTAATTTGGAATGTTTTCCAGCCTATTTATAACGTGACCTCACTGACCTTTGACCTTGGTGTGTGACCCTTGACTTCATATCGTATGGAGGTCTTAGCAAAGGGCATCTATGATTCCAGTTCTGTAGCTATTGGCACCTTTACTTTTCGAATATGCCATTGTTCATGTTTTCAACCCATTTATATAACTTTATCTCATCTGCACCTTCCCTTGGTAGTGACCCTTGACCCAGTATGTATGGAGTTTCCAAGGGGCAATCTATGACCCCATTTCTGTAACACTTGACTTTCACTCTTGAATGAGACACTATTTTTAAACTTTAACCTAAATTCTAAACCTTAGCTATGCCATTGTTACATACGCTTGTAATACATACCAAAATAGAATAGTGTACTTAGAACTATCTAAGGTTGCTGCTCCATTACTTCTTTACCGGAAAGGACAAATACTTTAAAATTACCCCCAAAATGCTAATAAGTTAATTCCCTATGAAATATTTACATGTTGCGATTTGTTGCAATACCTTACCTATAAAAATGTAAAATTTGGTACTGCTTTTTTTCATGCAAATACAGATTTTGTTGAAAATGTGTAACAAAAAGGACCAACACCCAGTTATTTTTATTCTAATGATATGGTTTACCAAAGGTCTAAGGTTCAATCCATGCCAAGATTTATTTTGAAAAACACTACCTCGGCTGCTGTGGCGTTTGAAAAGTGTGGTAAAATAAGGTCTGGACAAACAGCCAAAAAGATTGATTTTTCAAAGTATGAATTAGTGATAAAAAGAAGTGGGCTGACGGACTGGCAACACCTGTCCTATAAAGTTCAACATGCTGGCTTTATAGTAAAATCACCAT
>JAMKCH010081718.1:0-18657 GCA_023653785.1 Ophioderma brevispina
AGCTTATAACAGTTCCATAGGATACCGTGTATAACAAAAATGTCCGGATCCGGAAATTTTAGTACAAAGTTGTGATTTTTCTATATGAAGGACTTCGATTGAGTTAGTTTATTTCACACAGTGATTAGTAGAGGACCAGCATAGTATATGAAAAAACACGATTGTTTGAAAAATTAGTGCGACCTCATCGGTAAATCTCTGAGTCACCTTAATATGAGACTATTTTTGTACAAAGAGGCAATTTCCTTTTTTTTTAAATTTAAACAGTTAAGTTTTCAAACACCATGTACAAATTTCCTAAGATTTCTGGACGGGTATGCTGCAATCATTTGAAAAAATAGCTTCTCGCTTGACAATGATGAGCCTATAAACATGTTATAATCTATTTCGCCATTAAAAAAATAGGAAATAGCTTTTTCCAAGTAAAAGTTGCCGTTTGGCAAGGGGGACTGGTAGACAATTTTCCACGTTGGAAAAAATTGTTATCCACACCTCGTAAAATCGGAGTTTTTATCATTTGCAACGATTTTAAAAGAGCAAAATACACTGTTAAAAATGACAACGTAAGTTAGAGGAAAAAAACTGCAAAATTAAAAAAACTATGTATTTGGAAAAACTGGGAAAAAACTACCAATTATATGTAAACTTCCTCTAGTACTTAAGTTTTATTCCGCTTGTCGGGAGAAAAACAATGTACCCCTGGCAAAATCATTGTTGTTCCATTGCCTGTTCATTTCGCATTTGTACGTTAGAAACCATGCTTTCTCAACCAATGGCCTTCGCCGTTACAGCGATTTGCGTCGGGCCGTCGGCCAATGCCAGCCGCGTTGTTTCTCGTTCACAGCGCCCCATCTTAGGGACGATTTAATCATTCTCTGTCAAGACACCAAACAGAGAGGATAACATTGATTTTTTTAAGCAATCGTTTTAATCTTTTAGCCGAGTGAACAGTCAGTTTATTATTTAGTTAAGGTGCTGTTTGATTTATAACCTTGGTAATGCGCACTGACGATGGGTCGGAAAAAAATACGACAAATAGAAGCCGAAGCCAGGGTACGATCAAGCTTGCGTACGCTACAACAAGCCGGTTCAATAGTCGCCTAGTAATTCGCAAGGTTGCGACAGGATAGGTTTTTTCGCGTGGCAATGTAAGACAGACTCGCAGCCAGCGCGGGCGATTAGACAGATGGTTGATGATTCTCAACAGCGGGGACAAGTATATCAACGGGAAATTTGCGCCTCCACAACAACAACAACAGCAACAAGAAGCTCAGCGTCCAATGAGTCTTTGAATCAAGTGCTGGGTCAGCAAAATTCAGTTCCGCGAGTTTAGGAATCAGCAACAAAGCAAAAAACCACACAACCAACCCAAAGCGATGCACCCACTACAACAAATACCGTTACCACTTTTGATCATCAAAAACAAAACTAAATCAACAACAGTTTACAGCAGCCTCAACAACAGCTGTAACATCACATCAACAACAGCTTGGTTCAGTAGGCGAGGCCGTTTGCACTTACAAGGTACTGTGGTTTTTATAAATTTAAATGTTATGTCTAGTCAGGGTTAGTAATCAAAACTTGGTTGATACTTAATCAGTGCAACCAGTTCAGGTCAATTCAAGTCAATTTCATCCAAACAGCTTGTTGGCTTAGTATTCCTCCGATTAGTAATGATTTCAATAGTGGCAATTTAATCAATACGTTCCCAAAACGTATCTATAAACCATTAAGCATGCCACAAAACATGGGTGTTATGTTAACAATTCATTAGCAACTTCATTGATTTCTTGCCTGTATTATATTCTAATGTCAATACTAATTCCACTTGTAGATCCAGCATGCCACAAAGCGTGAGTGTTAACAACTATGAGCAAACTCCATTGATTTCAATGCCTGTGTTAAATTCTAATGTCAATAATAGTTCCACTTGTAGTCCCCGATGGCTGTTACATCTATTGTGTCCGCATTAAAACAATTACCCAATTTACACAAAAGTCGTCTTGTGGTATTGGCGCTATAGGCCAAGAATTTTAGTTTTAACGTGGAAATTGCTGATAACAAGCTGAAAAGGTAAGGATTGGTGCAGAATGTGTCTAGAATAACATACTAAAAGCTCCCCTAAAATCCTCTTTGTGCTTTTCAGAAATAAGGGGGCAAAAGTTTGTACAGGAGGGGTCAAATTACAAACTATTAGAATTGTCCTTAAGTGTTCCAACATTTTTGTCATGTCCCAAGGATCAATAAAAGGTCTAGTTTGCCCTATCTACAACCTGTAGTTTAAGTACTACAGACCTAAATCCTTCAAGGTCATTCCTGGGGTAAATATTTTCAAAAGATCCAATTTCATTGAAACCCAGATTCAAATGCTCGTAGAGTAATATTAAACAGAAAATTGTTCATTCAAATCACCTAAGGGATTCAATATTGACATTAAGAGCGAAAGCAGTGACCCCCATAGAGCCTATAGAACCCCATCACACTTGGCCCTGAAATTTTGCAAGTAATGACAATCACCTGTTTAAATATTCATTTGTGTTCAGGACAAACTAGATGAAGAATTTGACACATCTTTCAGGAAGAATGCGAACCATTCTGAAAAAAATTTACCCCCCAGGCTGACCTTGACCTTTTTACCATATAGTTATTAAAAACTAAAAGAGCATAGATAGGGCAAACTATACCTTTTTTTATCCTTGGGAATGACAAAAATGTGGAACACAATTTAAGGACAATTGAAATATTTCGTAATTTTACCCATGTACAAACGTTTGCCCCCTTATTTCTGACAAATGTCCAACAGGGATTTTTGGGGACTTTTAGTTATTATTCTAGACAAATTTCTGCACCAATTCATGACATTTCAGCTGTTCCAGAAATTTTCCTCCCTTTCCATTGTTTATTTTATTAATACTCTTGGCCTACTTAACCAACATGTGTTCCACTTTAAATCCCATTTTTCTGATCGTGAGTGCATTTGATAATAATAGGATCGTTACTCGGGTTACCGTTTGAATGTTGAATGTTTCAATCTTTTGGTATGATGCGCAAGTCATTCAACAACAACAGTTAAACTTTACACCTTTGGTTTCAGTTTGCAGCCCTTTAGGAATTGGTACTCCTCAGAATATCCAAATCAAAAATTGTCATGGTGAATTCGTTGACTTTGCCTTGCTACTTGAACAAAGTAAGCCTCACTTGCCAATCAAAATGATTGACCAACGTGTTGCGTTGTCAGTAAAATCAGGCGGTCAATTGTTGTGGACTAATAATACGAAGTCCAAAGCATGATTCAACGCGTGCATGAGAGAGATGCGGCGGCGCACTGGTAATTGATTGAAAGTCAACGGGGATTAAGAACCCTGGACTAATCAATGCTTGGGACGCCGCTTTTGTGAGTTCGTTATACAATGGCAGATATGTAATTCACGGATATCGTGGCGACTGGTGTAATCCAGGTTGAATGAATAACCAATGTTTTTGTTAGGCAATGGTATTATCATTGAAAAGAAAATTAGTCAAGAAGCTAAAGGCGGACTCGAGATTTTCCGAATATAAATTTCTTGGAATAATTAGAAATGGTCATCTAAAACTATTAGATAGTCATCCTAAAACGCGCCAGTCCAAAGGATGAGATGAATCGGATTTACAGTTGTTTTTCATGTAGTAAACATTTAATGCCACAGTAGAACAGTCCCATAGGATACCGTGTATAACAAAAATTCCGGATCCGGAATTTTATTACACAGTTGTGTGATTTTCTATATGAAGACGTCGATTTTGGGTAGTTTTATTTCACACCGGATTCGTAGATGGACAAAGCATTTGATTAGTAGAGAGGGACAAGCATGATTTATATAAAAAAACAACACGATTTTTGTTTGAAAAATTAGTGCTGCGACCTCATCGGTAAATCTCTGAGTCAGCCTTTAATATGATTAATATTTTCTGGATAAAAGAGCAATTTCCTTGTTTTTTTTTAAATTTAACAGTTAATTTTAAACACATGTAACAAATTCCTATATATTTCTGTAACGGGGTATGCTGAATCATTTGAACAAAATAGCTCTTCGCTTGCAATATATGCGGCTATAAACATGTTATAATCTATTTCGCCATTTAAAAAAATAGGGAAAATAGCTTTTCCAAGTTAAAGATGAAGTTTGGCAAGGGACTTGGTAGTAGGTGCAATTTCCACGTGGAAAAAATGGTTATCCAACCTCGTCAAACGGAGTTTTCAGCATTTCCAACGATTTTAAAAGGGCAAAATACACCCTTAAATGACAACGTAAGTAGAGGAAAATACTGCAAAATAGAAGAAAAATATTTTTTTTATAAACATTCAATTATAGTAAATTATTGGTAATAACAATATTACAATTATATGTAAACATTCTAGACTTAAGTTTTATTCGCTTGTCGGGGAGAAAACATTTACCCCTGCCAAAAATAATTGTATGTTCCATTTGCAGTTCATTTCGCAGTATTTACGGTAGCAACATGCTTTGCTAACCAATGGCCTTCGCCGTTACAGCGATTTGTGTCGGGCCGTCGCCAATGCCAGCCCGCGTTGTTCCCGTTCACAGCGCCATCTTAGGGGACGATTAATCATTCTCGGTCAAGACACCAAAAGAGAGGATCATATTGCATTTTTTTAAAAGCAATCGTTTTAATATTTTTATTTTTTTTTTTTTTTTTTTTTTTAATTATTTAGTTTAAGGCTGCTGTTGATTTAATAACCTTTGGTAAGCGCTACTACTGACGATGGGTCGAAAAAAATACGACACAAATTGAAGCCGAAGCCAGGCGTCAACGATCAAGCTGCGTTCGCCTACAACAAGCCGGTTACAAGAGTTCCGCCAGTTAGGTGTATTCGCAGTGTGCGACAGGATCGGTTTCGCCGTGGCAATGGAAGAAAGACTCGCAGCAGACGCGGCCATTATTAGAAAATTTTAGAACAGATGGTTGATTTCGTCAACAGCGGGGACAAGTATCTCAACAGGGAAATTCTGCGCTCAACAACAACAACAACAGCAACAAAGAAGTCAGCGTAATCAAATGATGTGCTTTGAATGCAAAGATGTGGGTCAGCCAAAATTCAGTGCCGGCGTTTAGTTTAGAAATCAGCAACAAATGCAAAAACCAACCACCACCAAAGCAGCTGCACACCACTCAACAAATACAGGTACATGATCATCAAAACCAACAACTAAACAACAACCAAGTACAGCAGCAGCAACAACAGCTTGGTTCAGTAAGTAGCTGGGCGTGTTTTGCCTACAAGGTTATGTGGTTTTAGAACATTTAAATTGTTATGTCTTTAGTCAGGGTAGTAATCAAAACTTGGTTGATACTAATCCCCAGTGCAACCAGTGTCAGGGTCAATTCAAGCTCAATTTCATCAAACAGCTTTGTATGGGCTTAATATTCCTCCGAAATAGTAATGAATTCGATAGTGGCAATTTTTTAATCACTACGTTACCAAAAGTATCATAACATTAAGCATGCCCACCACAAAACATGGGTGTTAACAATTCATTAGCAACTTCATTGATTTCAATGCCTGTATTAAAATTCTAATGTCAATACTAATCCAATGTTAGAATCCAGCATGCCAAAGCGTGAGTTGTTTAACAACTCATTGCAACCCCATTGAGTTAATGCCCTTTGTGTTAATTTAATGTCAAATAATAGTTCCCTTGTAGATCACACGGGAGGCTTGTTACATCTTTGTGTCCGCATTATTAAAAACATTACCAATTTACACTCAAATTCGTCTGTGGTATGGCGCTAATACACACAGGGTCACTGGTAAAGCCCATTTTGTCTGATCGTAGTGCATTGATAATACTAGGCATACGTTAACTTCAGGTTACCTTTGAATGTGAAGTTCACATCTTTGTCTGATGCGCAAGTCATTCAACAAGTTAAACTTTACACCTTGGTTTCGTTTGCAGCCCTTTAGGAATTGGTACTTCCTCGAATATCAAATTCAAAATTGTCAATGGTGAATTCGTTGACTTTGCCTGCTACTGAAAAAAAGGAGCTCACTTGCAAAATTCAAAAAGGATGACAACGTGTGTTGCGTTGTCAGTCATCCAAGAGCGGTCAATTGTTGGGGACTAATTATAAGTCTAGGCAATCATCACTTCCATTCATGCATGGACAAGTGCTCTTTTTTGTGTTTGCTCCATTATTTAGAAGCGCACCCCAGAGGACTCAAGAATTACTAAAATATGTCACACCATTCCGTCTTTACCGCCGCATTCATTGAGATTGGTGGTTGGGGTGTGGCGCTCATACGATCAAAAAAATTTAGAAGGCGCCAACAAATTCAACCCACACAGGGGCTGGGCCCAATTATAGATGGGGATTTATGGTCCATGTAGTGTAGCGTACCAGGAGGTAGGCCATCATACCGTTACGTATGGGGAGACCTAGAGGGGGTTGGGGGTTTTCAGGGGTGTGGCGGGCTGGTTTCGCAACAACAAGGTTTAAGGATTTCAGTCGGGGGGAAAAATCGATCGCTTCGATGTTAACATGATCTCTTGTACACGGAGAGAGTGCATGTATTCCAACAGGTACTCAAATGCAAGAAGGTGTTGGTATGGGGATTCAGCTTTTGTAGAAAAACAGGAAAGTAATTTATGTCGATCGACAAGGTCAAGATTCTCATGGCATTTGTGTTTGTTGCAAGTACCCGTCTCCTATCATTCTCGATGCACTTATTCCTTATTTGATATTTTTATACCCTGATAAAAACTGCTGTGATAGTGTTCTAAAAAAATGGTTTTATTAGTGGTTTCAAACGTGGGTTATTTGGGCAGACGCATTGCGAGAGATTCTAAATCATCTGAAGTCGTATATAAAGATCCGATGTGGGGCTTTGCTAAATTAGAAAGTGAATAAAGCTTAAAAGTTTATAACAGGTCCTTTAAAGGATAAGCCTCTATACAAATTTAATTATATCTCCAATAGGGTTAGTACCTAAGGCCGAACCTGGTAAATTTAGACTTATCCAACATTGTCTTTACCAGAAGGGTAGTCAGTAATGATGGGATTGATCGGAAGCTTGCAACGTTCCAATATGCAGTTTGATACCGAGTTAACAATCTAGTTGTGCAGTTGGTAGTGGTAGAGGGGCGTGAGTCCAAAGCAGATGATACAATCTGCCTTCAGCTTCTCAACGCGTTCATCCGACGACTTTGAAGCTTCAGGCATGAAAGTTAAATATCACTACTTTTGTCGATAAAGCCTTGCCAATGGCCGGGCGTCATGCTCACCCGTTTTTTTTTTTTTAATTTTCGAATTTTTAGAAATGGTTTAAACCCGAGGCAGGGACCGATAGGGTAACGCACTATGCTGATGATTTTCTTTCTGGAGGGGGTTAGCGTGATTGCAAGCTAAGTTATCATGTTCAGTAGTTAAGTTTTGAGTCAAGTTTGCAATAAATAGTTGTTCCATTGGTGCTTCAAGATTAAATCGTGGGTCTCCGTCACTAAAAACATCAAAAGCAAAGTTTCAAATTGTTGAAAAAATCATCAAAGGTAACGGTAGAGTTGCAATCGTGATTGGCTCGCACATGTTCGTGTGTAAGGCGGTATCCCAGCGCCAAAGCCCTTTTTGCGACGCCTAATTGATTTACTTGCGGTAATTAAGAAGCTTGGTTAAAATCAATGTATATGCGGGTGCAAAAAGCGTGATTTAGAAATGTGGATTTTATTTCTAGAACATTTAAAGGCTATGCTTTTTTTCCCAGATACAGGCATGGGTAGGCGAACAGGATATTCAAGCTGATTACTTGATGTAGCGGGGGAAGGAGGGGGAATTGGGTTTGGTGGTTTTTAAAATGCGGAAAATGTTTCAGGGCAGTTGGCCTAATGCTTTTACATTCATTTTCCATTGCTTTAGCTAATTTTTCAAATTGTAGCAGCAGTCGTTCCGCTGATTTATGGGGGGGGGGGGGGGGGCGGGGGGGGGGGGGGGGGGATCAATGACGGTTAAAAGAATTGATCCGTTTTGCGAATGTTTCTTGGTGGTTCGTATAAATTAAAGGTAGTCTTTAAAAATGTCCTAAAATTATGAGGATTGTACGATTTTTTGTGTTGGCAATGTTAAAACTAAATGTAGCTTTTTGTGCTATAAGCACATTGCAGGCAAACCAAAAGAACATTAGCTGATAGCTCCTTTCAGCTTCCAGATGTTCGTTTCGGGAATGCAGCACCATCAGCAGACGCCAAGAGCACGCCGAGTGCCCGATTTTCTGTGGCAGCTCTAGAAAATGAGTCTCATCGGTTGTTACATGCTTCATTAGCGCCTGCAACATGGGTATCGTACAGGAAAGTTGAAGGAAATATTTCTAAAATTTTATTGCCAGCTTTTTCTTCAATTGGGCATAACCGTTGGCCCATTTTCAGTATCAAGTTTTAGAATGCATTTCGTTTTTTTCCTTGGAGGGTATGACCTCTTTCTATCCAAACTGTGCATATTTTGCCCTTGGATTTGTACCCAAAAATTACATGATGGTTGAATTGGTCCTAATAGACAATTTTTGGTTTAAAAATTAAAAAGAGGGCTGCAAAAGACTCAACCCACGTTTTGAGTCCAGGCTTCCAATTAGCCCTCTCTTATTGGCCAGATTGATAAATTTGTTTGCCATGTTTTGTAACTCCTTATGAAGTTGCATTGTTCAAATCAGCTTTTGTTGCCTTTTGTTTATTAGGCATACGAACTTTACGACCACCAAGACAAAGTCGGTAATTTTTCGAGAGTTTGGGCAGTTGATGATGTTAAAATGTTAGACTCGGGTTATAAATTCTTGGAAATACATTAAGATTCTCTAAAACAGATCAAGGGGTTCCTCCGTCACTGCTGAGAGTAGAAAGCTCAGCATATGTTGTGCTTATGCCAAGTTAATGCTTATGTTTCAATTTTTACAGATTCTGTCCACGCATTCTGGACCCTTATTTATCATTTTGATAAGTTCCCCTCTGGTTCCTTTCACCTCTACCCAAATTTTAAAGAAAGGATTTCATTAGCTTGGTATTCACCTTCATTTTACAGTTCGCATAGCTTTAGGATTGGTGGAGGCCAAAGACAGCTGCTTGGCGGTTTCAGAGGCTTCAAATTAAAGGAAATTGAGTAGATGGAAACACGTGCCGCTGCAATAATTCTCTTTCTCCCCTTCGCAGTCTGAATGATGTTTAGGCGCCCTCAGTTTTTCACCTTCCACGTACCCACCCCGAGTACTACAACCTTTGTTTAGCGCCCTCAATTAAAAGGGCGGACCAAACAGGCCTTTATATGTTGCATGTCGGTGTGTGGATAGGTCGCTGGCGAGTCGTGTGCGCGTCTGGTTTGGTACGAATATAGCGGCGTTGTGTGTGCCGTCGTTTTAACAAGTACGCTACGAAGTGAATATGAAGGAAGTGTTATTGTGTTGAGGAACAAATATGTTTTTATGTTTGTTGTTTTGACTTGATAAGTCCGGACGCGTTACCATGTCACCGTGGTTTGTTAGGGAAATATGTTAATCGTTTGTGCTTTTTAGGTTTTTTTAAGCAATATAGGGCCTATGTTAATCGTGGTGATATACCATGGGTTTTTTTTAAGGAATTGAAAATTGTAAAATGTGTATAAAGTACGGTTTTCTTGTTGGTTTGGTAGGAACGACTGTTAAGGTTGTAAATGCTGTAGTACGTTTCCCTGGTTGTTTTGTTGATGGGTGGTTGTTTTTTCTCGGGAATGAAGCCCCGGAATGAAGTCTTCTCCTGGGCACCAAATCTGTTCAAGCAGATAATGGGTGTCTAGTGTTTGTTTCGTGCCGGAATAGTCCATGGGGGAAAGATGGGGGTTGGAAAGTTAGTTAACGTGATAATGTACGCAATTTGCGGAAAAGAAAGGGTCGTGTTGATTGACACTGATGGCGAAATTGTCCATTAAGATGTTTAAAACAAAGGCAAATTAATTTTACAATTTAAAAGCGCATTGGCCACATTCAAATATGAAAGGACATCGCGGATAAGGACTGAGGACGCCTCTATAGTTTTCATGGGAACGGATGAACTTGAAACTTTTGCATTATAAAGCGAAATGCCTCAAAGTTAACGTTTGTGGTTTTCAACAAATCCACCTTACATCATTCCCCAAAAGTCGGTTATGTAAATTTATAATACAGGCTCAATGGACAATAAAATTTCCATATTTGACCAGCCTTTCCACCCCAAAACCACAATGGGCCGCGTTACAAGGATGTGCGCTATATTATTTAGCAACCTATATGGTGAGTGGCGTTTGGTTCTTGGGGGTGGAGGAGAAAGACCTACTTTTTGCATTTTTGTTTACTGGCGGGCACGACACTAAATGGAATTTGCCAAAAACAACAAGCGAAATGTGTTACAGACAAAAAACCACTATCACGATATGGCTACGGCAATGCCTTAATTACCAAGGGCCTCTGTAAGTAGCCTGGATGAGCCATGTTACCACGCGGAACATGCACGCTCGTGGGGTATCAGAATCATAATAAAATACAGGCGGTGTATTTGCTTCAATACCAATGGTGAATTGAAAGCTATTGAAACTGCGCCATGGGAATTGTAAGTTTTATTAGGTCATACGCGTAGTGTAAATGCTTCTGATATAAATAGCGCGGGTCATGGGACACTTGTGTGTATTCCCAGAGTGCTGCTTGGTTGTTGAAAAACGGTTATATAATCCAATATTAGCAGCATAAGCATATATAGGTTTTTGGATGATATTGTATAAAACTTTTTGGGGCTGCCTCATGTAGCCTCGTGTAGCTTATGAAGGACAAAAGTATATCTATAGGCGTCACTTAACAAGCTCCATGACAAAGGCGTGGGGCCAAGCTAAGCAACATATTCCTCTTCTTCATATAAGGAATCAATTGTATGAAAGGGCGGCATGCTCAGCTTGCCTTTTCCAGAGAGCATGCACTGAAGTTTCTCAGCCGTTTCTCTTTTTTTCTGATACAAGCGTATTTTGGGTAAAAAAACACCGTGCGCAATGATAAAGTAGTGGTCAAAAACCATCTCAAATTGATGGTGCAATATAATCTAATTATGATTATAGCAGGGCCCTAATTCTCTCTTAGCGGCGATTGTCCTTCTTTCAATTTGCCTCTCAAATGATCTGTCTAGGCTCATAGGAAGTAAGAAAAAGATATTTTTACAAATAAAATAACATACCCCCAAAATAGTAGCGGCCATTGATAGGAGGATAAAGACATCAGGGAAGACTGTAGGCCAACTTTGAAGGTTTCAATAACTTTTAATCAACAAAGGTGTAATATTACCATGAATATTTTTGACCATTTGTACTTACTGATAGATTAAAACCACAAAAAGGTTATAGACCGACCGATCAAACATAGTGATATTAAGACCACAAAGGTTATCGACCGATCCCAACCAGTGTTGCATCGCGTGGGAGACATGCATAAAGCGTGCGTGTTTTTGTGGTTAAATGCCATTTTCGTCGTCTGATAACTTAACGATCTTATAAAATCGATCTGTTTCCCATAAGGAGCTGATTCATTGGATTGGTCTAATCATTTAGGTGAGGGATTTCTGAGGGATTTTGTATCTCGATTGTGCGGGCCTTCCCTCCCGTGTCCTGTACATTTTGCGGTGGTGATTAATGAGCAATTGCTTGTGTTCACACGTCCCATAGGCCACGGTGTTGGACTTGTGTCCGTCTTCGGACAGAAATATAAGATCGCGAATATCTTATAGATACGACCAAATATACATGGCTGGCCTAGGTATACTTTGATAACTAAGGCTAATCATTCAGATGATATAAAAAGCTGAATTGTTTTGGGGTAAGTCGGGGGAAGAGGTTGTGAATCATGAAATCCTCTTTAAGGTACGAATTGTTCTCTTAAAGTTCAGGATCGGTGTAGACCACTATTGAGAACGTTTATTGGACCGTGCGAAAGAAATTCGCAATCTTGTTTTGATCTTGCCTGCTATCGTATCGTTCCCCATAGAAAATCATGATTTGAATTTCTGTCGTGCATGACAGAAACTCTAAATCATCATCTGTACATAAAGACGGTGTAATCAGGCTTATTCACCGCAGGTGTGACCTAATACATGGGTAAGCAATTCACAAATATTTGTAAAAAAATGGAGTCGAGAACAAGATTGCGGGCGCTTCTTACTGGACATATCTCATGTCTCTTTACTTTAAAAGCAAATTAGCAACACAACATGTTTGAAGAGCGCACCCCATGTTTCAAAGAAATTGAGTATTTTTACCCCGGTTTGACATTTGGTACACTGTGCTAGTAATCCTATATTCAGTAAATGGTAAGTCTACAATGTTAGGTGAGCAAGACAAAGGATTTTTTACTAGAATAATTGAATATCCTGGAGCCCCGATAAAATCAATGGCTCTGGAAATGGTTTTTCAACAAATGAAATAGGTCTTGGAGTAAAGCGCAATGTACGTATCTACGCTCTTTATTAGTTGTTTATCTGGTTGAGCACAAGTCAAATTAGAGCTCATTTCTTTGACGGGTGGCATATTTCCTCATCACTACTGAGAACGTTTATGGACATATTATTATCGGGATCCCGTCGGGTCGTTTCAGATTAAAGGATAAACGGATTTTATCAGGATTAGTCCGCCCATACTTATGATTCCAATTATAAATATTGTAAAAAATAACCTCCGTGTAAGGGAGGTGTGCGAACTGTACTGTAAAAAAGAATCCGTTCATTTAGCGATCCTAATTGTGAGAAAACTACGGTAATAACTGCACTGTGATCTTTAATCTGCACCACGCCCCCACGTGCAATTCTCATACTTATGGCAATTGTGTTATTTCACGAGGCATTTTCACATGAACAAAAATATTGCTGCGGGAAATGCCCACGTAATTTAGACAAAGAAAACGACTTTCTATATAACAACAATTGTTTGGACGATATCAAAAACCGTGTTAAAAACAGGCATTTGCTCTTCTAGTCATTAATCTAAGCATTCTTGAGGCTTTGTCGTCACTTTCCAGTAATTGTCTTCGCGCAGATACGAGTTACTTAAACATTCGGGGACAGAAAAAAACATTTTTTTTTTTGACAGCATGATGCGTTTGCCACTATGATGCAATAATTGGAATAAAAACCGGGGGAGAGTATAACGGGGGATTAGGGTAGATTGATATGTGAAGCGCCATTGAATTAACCCACAATCAGTCATTTTTTTTTTTTTCAAGTCCAAAATGGCTCATTTTCTTTCTAAATTGAATAGTGTAAATATAGAACAATTTGATTACTGGTCTTTGTGATGAAAAACGACCACTTCTAAAACATTCAAACCCGGTCTTGCAGAGATTGTTTACATTCTTAAGAAATGACTTGATAGGTGGCTTTAATTGTAAGCCAAAATAGTCAAGAACGGAAAAATAAAATGTCAAACAAAAGAAAAAAACATGCAGATTTTATATCGAATTGACACATGTTTTTTTTTCTTATAATCACACCAAATTGGCAAAGTAGTAATTTTTAAGGTCAAAAGACACGAGCAGGAAAAGTGATGTGTAAGATACATTTGGAGAAAAAAATTAAAAATGTTGCAAATTTTATGTGTCGAAATTTAATTGTTGATAAAAATAGGCGATACGGAAAATTAAATTGAGGCAAAATGAATGAAATACAATCAATGAAAAACGATTTGCTTTCTCATATCGACGGTATGATATGGAGGGCTGATTAGACGAGCAATTTGAAACGAAACGAAAATTAAAGACGCAACGTTGAAATACGAGGACAACCAAATTGAATATCAGAATAAGGAAAATTGGTTTGCCTATTCAGGCGATTCAGAATTTTCACCGAACGGAAGTCCATATGTGTGTGTATTGAAATCAATTATTACAAGTGCGAAATTAGTTAACTGGGAAAACCTATACAAGTAACGGTAAGATAAATATGTAACTTATAAGAAATGGTTTGCTGGGTGCATTTATTATGTGCATTAAATTGAAGCAAACATTCTTTCAAGGTATTTCGATGTATAAATACCGTATTGGTTGTGAATAAACAAAGACATAACTTGAAGAATATAAGTTGTTTTCACTTATTGTAGGAGAGGAGAGATTAACCATCTTGATTAGGTATGGTAAGACCAGTGTGCAAAAGAATTACATTTTTAAAGTCTGACTCTCATTTAGTTCAACAGTTTAAAACAACATATTTTAGCTCATTGTTAGCAATAAAAATAGTCTTTAGATATAAGATGCGTTGTTTATCTTTGAACATAAATTTTCAAAATACAGAAAGTTATCTAATTAGGTTGAGTCAGGGTTTTTAGAATTTGAACCATGTGCCAATGCAACGAACTACCTATCTATATTTTGTGATTTGAGTTAAATTTAGAATCCTCGTCATGATTATACAATCTTAAATATTTTAACTCTTCTAGTGGTAAAATTTCAATCGTTTGGATGTTAAAAGGGAACAACCCTTTATCAGTTGATAAACGCTACTCAACCTGAGAGGACTAAGCTTTTTATCATCCTAAAGTGTAAAAAGTTAATCAACAGTGGAGTCACCAAATTTTAATCAACCATGTGATTAAAAGTTTAATAACAGTGGAGTAATTTGTAATCAACCCTGCTGAATTAGAGTTTATCAAACAGGAAGGTATTTTCCCTTTTTACCTCCCACCGGAAGGTGTACAACTTAATCATTTACTGTTGATTATTAAAAATGTTACTCATCTGTTGAGTAAATTAATGTTACTCATATATTGAGAGTTAATACTTAATCAACAGCCAGAGCAAAAACAATTTTACTCAACAGTGTTTAGTAAGTTTACTCTGCATGGGGTCACTTTTTTTACTCACGGCAGGCAGTTCCTGTTGAAATAAAAATACCACATGAATGACATGCACAGAAACCCAAGCAATTTGGCAGTTGGGAACCTTTTTATTATTGAACCTTTTATTGGATGCATTGTAAAAAAGGTATAACTCATAGCACCAGTGTATAATGCATTTGACTTCACCACCAAAAACCACCCACATCCTAGACCAAATAATGGTAAACTTAGTGCAAAATCTATACAGTGCCAGGGAGAAAATGCACATTATCCAAGATGGTAGCCAAGTACGCCTTGATATGCACTTTTTTGTTAGTTTTTTAAATCTGGTTTTAGTCTGAATTGTAAATATATGGTGTTCATATTTAGGTCAACAAATCCATTTCTGGAAGTTGCATGGAATTTTAACTTTCATTCTTTCAAATGGACATTTTATGATATGTGAAGTGCTTTTAACACATAAAGCAGATTACGTGCAAACATCACAAATGAAGACAATTTTTCGTTCGCAAATTCCTGTACAGAGGACTCATATTATTTACTCAAGAAGTTTATCTTAACATACACTGGCACAAAAAAGTATCTGGCGGCATGTTTTTCGATCATATTGTGCCAAAGTCCTACCTTTTCGAAATTTCGCATATACATGTTATTGTCTAGGTCTTGCTCTTTCATTTAAATCTTCATATAAAAAGCGTGTCGACTGCTGAATAGAAACTCCCGAAAGAGACCAACCCCAAAAAAACCAAAGTTCGTGAAGCATGACTGGAATTGTACGCTCTACTTCCAGGTGTGCAAATTTGACCTTATACATCTGCAATTTGGAGGGCCCCAACGAGTCGACATCCGGGGGGAAACCCTTTGTGACTTCGGGTTGGGGGTGCATGGTGGGATACAAGATGGCCGATGGTAAATTCATGTTTCTTGCGTGCCGCCAAAGTCCATCAGTAAGCATTGGTTTTGTCAAGTCTCGCTGGGAAAGCGGCCGAAGAAGTCATCATAAGCATCATGGGGAGTTTTGTTCGGGAAGAGACGGCCGAGAGAAGCGTTGCAGGTAAACTAAATAGTTTCTTGACGTCTGAGAGTCAATTAGAATCATAGTCCCGTCCTGAGCAACTTGATTGCTTTTCAATGACCTCTCGACGGAATAGGTTTAAAATACTGCAAGGCGAACTTGAATTTGCACGATGCATAAGGTATATCCTCGCCGAATGCTGTGATCACCAAGAAGCAAAAAATACACCAGATCAAACCACCTTAATTCCAGCTCCATACAGATTGTCACAAATTTGGCGATTGGTAGGGGCCGTCTCAAACCAGTGTACAATTTGTGATGATGAAAATCCCTCTTGCTGGCAAAAACACTGGCGCCTGTCTGGTACTGTGTGTCAGTTGAGAAGGACAGTGGAGCAGTTTGTCAGTTTCCATTGGTATTACAATTTCGCTCACCATTAGTTACCTGAAATGACAAACAAAAATAGTAGAGGATGTTGAGAAAATGTTGTATTTTCTTTAAACTTGTACCTAGTATCATATCTCAATGGCTACAACAACTTATGTACCAATACTGAAGTAGAGTCAGTTGAATGTTTGGCTCATGCAATCTAATACTACTGGACAATTGCATGACCAGTGGCGGCCGCCAGGCATTTTCTGTGATGGAAAACGGAGGGACAAGTGAAATTTTTGGTTACAAAAAAGTGAAATTCTTGGGAGGAAATATCCCCAAAATTTTGAGATTTATAAGCCCAATTTTGGGGCCCCAAATCCCTGATTTTTGCCTAACTTTGGTGATTTGTGGCTTCCAACATCATCTAATTTTTGCCCAAATCTGTCATTTTCCTTTCCATTCAACCGGGGAGGGGGAACAACTGGTAGAGGGAAGAAAACAATGGGGATGAATCCCCATGCCACCCCCTGTCGGCCCGCCACTGTTCATGACAAACAGAGTTGAAAGTGGGCGAGAACACCATCGACGGGGCATCATTTTCCACTTCACCCCATGAAATTGGAGAATTTCACATCACAGAAAGCTCATATTTTTTGTCACAATCCTTGAATTTTATACTGAATTTATTCGGTTTTTGATGATATGATTAAAACTATTTATTACGAACAGGGTCTTCACGCCGCAAAAGTCCTTCCGATTGTAATGCATTTGGAATTGATTCTGTGGCCTCTGGTATGGCAATGTACAATCATGCACAACTGGGTGAAATCAGAGGCAAAATTTCCAATGGCTTTGACTACAAAAATGAATTTGTTGTACAAATAAAACCAAGACATACCTTCACTTATTTCGGTCAGATTCCTGTCAAATTCTTCACTCCTAAATCCCTCTTCCAGTTAGGTTGCCCTGTGCTTTCTGCATACTTCAGCACACTCTTATGATAATTGTCAACCCTCTGGTACAAATCAAATTAGCTTATCTGGAAAGAGCAACCACCTGTATACTAGTACTTCAATTTTCCTTCATGGCAGGTACAGGAATTCGTTTTGTCTTTGTAAAAAAACGCAGAATTGACACAGAAATGTTTGCTAGATGCGACCAGTCAATTCGAAATTCAGAATCGTCATAATTTTGGATTTTACCTCATTACGCTGAATTTGGAATTTTGTGAAATCCCTTCGGTGCGTGCATAGGCCGTATCTGTTTTTTTTTTGGTTTGTTCCTTTTAAACATTACATTAGACAAAATATTAAGTACTCTATAACATACATAACATAACAACATCAATTGATTTTAGGTTTAACTTATACTAGTACTAGTTCATTTTTAAATGTATACCGACAATCTTCTAGTCAGTCATATGTTAATAACAGCCCTCACAAATGAAATGAGATTTAGGTGTAGGGCACATCATAACGAACAGGTTTATTAACTTCCGGAGAAACTTACTTCTTCCCGGAAGATTTAGAAACTGAATAAAAGGTGTCTTCCAGTTCTTCAAAACAAACTGGGAGAACTAGCAAATGGTATGAACAATAAATTAACACCACATTCGTCTGTTTTCAGCAATCATCACCTTACAGACAACATGATGGTCAAAATCTTTTTTTTTTTTAAAATTATTTTAGAAGTGTATCCCTTGCAGTTATATGTATTTTGTTCACATTTGTTTTGTGTGCATAATTATAGGTGATAAGGTAACCACCTGTTTGTTCAAATCTTTCTAAAGGCACGCGCACATTTAGATAATTATCACAATTAAAATTGCAGATGGCAAACATTTAAAAATCTGTATGGCCAATTTGTTAATTTCAAATACAAATCATAAAAGTAATACGACGACCATTAATCTGTTGTTTTTACATGTTGTGTATAATTCAGTTCTAACTTAGTAGTGCTTAATGGGAAGAAACCTGGTTTAATTTTCAGGGAGACTATAAAATTACTTTTAAATTGACGACGTTAAGCCTTTACAAAGATTTCTTGCAACATCCTGAATATTTCTATCTCTGGTGCAAAAAAAAAAAAAAACACGTCCTAAAGTACCGTATTATGTATTGTATTAGTGTGGGGCTACGTGGTTCCTTGCGATTTTAAATTATGCAATAGCGGGGGGTGGGCTTCCAGAATGGCTATTTTAAATCATGTATATTTCATCATTAATATATAAAACCAAGAATGTAAGCCATTTGCATTAAAACAGAACATTTACCACGAAACCTGTTCTCTTCTTCCAAGTGAAAAAAAAAAAACACGGGTTTTCCCACTCTGTAAGAAACTGGCTACCCTTGTAAAACGGAGATCGATTTAGATGTGTGAAGAACCTTATTGTCTGTTCAATTAACTTAGATGTCTGG
>JAMKCH010081719.1:0-10644 GCA_023653785.1 Ophioderma brevispina
CAGACCGGAACCCCAGATTCTCTATAGTCGCCAAAGCTAGTAATTTGCAAATCGATGTGAAATTCATGACCGCGGAGTAATTTTCATCACATTCCCTGTCCAACTGCCGCTTAGTTTGAGAATACATAAAAGTCTTCATGTCCATCATGATATTTCATCACTTTCCTAATCTAACTAGTGCATTTTCGACATTTTAAAGCACTTTTCCAGATGCCATAAAAAAACCAGAAAGTAGTCCATCCAAAATTTTTGATCCTTACGGCAACCAGTATGGTGTAATAACCTATATATAACAAATGGGCTCTGAAATTAGTTAAAAATGTCATGAATCTAGACATTGACCTCTTTGCATCACTTTCCTTCAAAAAATACCTTTAAAACTCCATTATGTTGACAGGTTTGCTCACTTGCTTAAGACCCTCCAAATTCCTGTTGTGTTGTATAACAGACGTACTGGCTATCCCCTGATATCTGTGCAAATGGCGAAGGGAATCAACCTGATTGTTTTTGGTACTCAGTTTTAAAAAGAAATATGCATTAAATGTTAAATAAAATATGGATAAAACTTTTCAGGAAAAACATTCCGAACGGTCCTTTTGTCATTTAACTACATGACTTTATAGGAATCCTGATGGAGGGAGCCCTCATTGACAAGAAATCTGAATATACACGCAACAATCTAATCGTGATCTAGATAACCGGGGGTCATGTACTTTTTTGGGAAAACAAACATTGCTTTTTGCAGCCAGGCAGTGGTAACCAGATTGCCCATCTAGCAGCGAGTCAGCAAATTTAAACCGGGGGGGGGGGCTTCACATGAAATGGATGGCCACATTCAAAAACAGGGCATTCGGTGAATAACCATGCAAAAATATGGGGTCTTTTGGGTTGAGAGACAGCCAAATTGCCCTAACCTAGGGGTTATTTAGGGCACACATTTGCTAAATGTTTCAAAACATTGGTCCTTTGTGTATTTTGGCCAATTTTTCTAAAAGGAGGTGTCTTCGTTGGGAAAATTTTCCCCCAAAATAGCGGTCTTTGGGTGACATGTGGAAAAATTGTCAAAAAATATGACATTTTTGGGGATGACGATGAATGCTTAAAACTGACCGGTGTCCTTACAGCATCCATGTTCATCGCCTCCCAATGTGAAATCCCCCCCCCCCACCCACGGTCTGGACAAGCAAGCAAGCTATCTTTACTAGTTTTTCATTTCGTAATTTTTGGTCGTGACCGATGAGCTTTGCTAGTCTTAATGGTAGCCCTACTCCACTCTAGCTCACTATCAATTAAAATAACTCTAAAAATACACTGGGCCATTCCTATGCACTGTTCGGGATGAATTTAGTATCTTCCACCATAGTCCACACAATTGATTCCGTTGAGGCTGCGACTTTCGTCGGATGGTGGTGGCACCTACCCAATGCCATGCAAAATCTTACTATATGAGCTCACCTACCTTCATAATATAGGTCCCAATGCACATGCATGTACCGCTAACATGATAAATCACATTTTTTTCAGTAGCACACTTTCTTACATATACGATTCAATTTAAAAGCAATGTGAAAGGTCAAAAACCCCTTTTCAGAAAAATGAGACCGACATATGATCACTGCTGTCTCTATAGGTTACACACCCTAACTCACTTATACCAGTAGTCTATGGGAAAACTGGCAACTTTGAGCATGTTTTTCACATTTAACATCTCACATAGAGGAAATACAACACACACCCCAAAGTACAAAGCTGAAATCACCAAATAACCAATTTTGAACATATGATGACCGGAAAAATTTTTAGTTACAAATCACCAACCTTGCACGATGTCAGACCGGCAACCCAAGCTTCTCTATAGTCTCAAGCTAGTAATTTGCAAATCGTTGTGAAATTCATGACCGCGGAGTATTTTTCATCAAATTCACTGTCCAAATGCCGCTTAGTTTGAGAAAACATAAAGTCTTCCATGTCAATCATGATATTCATCACTTTCTAATATAACTAGTGCATTTCAGACATTTTAAAGGCACTTTTTCCAGATGCCTGCAAGAAAGTAGTCCATCCAAGAATTTTTGATCCTTACGGCAAACCAGGTTAGTGTGTTACCTATATATACACATGGGCTCTGAAAATTATTAAAATGCATGATCTAGACATTGACCTCTTTGCATCACATTCATTCCAAAAATACCTTTAAAACTCCATTATGATGAAGGTTGGCTACTTGCTTAAACCTCCAAAGTCCTGTTGTGTTGTATAACCGACGTACTGGCTATCCACTGAATATGTGCAAATGCGAAGGAACCAACATGAAATTTTTTTGGTACTCAGTAGAAATATGCATTAAATTTTAAAAATAAAATTATGGATAACTTTTCAGAAAAGTCCGAACGGTCCTTTTGCCTTTAACTACATAGACTTTTTAGGATATCCTCATGAAGGGAGCCCTCATTGACAAGAAATCTGATATACCGCACAAGCTTTAATCTTGATCTAGATACCCGGGTCAATGTACTTTTTTTGGGAGAAAACATGGCTTTTGCAGCCAGGCAGTGGTAACAGATGTGCCCAGCTAGCACGAGTCAGCCATAAACCGGGTGGGGGGGCTCACATGAATGGATGGCACATTCCAACCCAAGGCATTTCGGGGAATAAACATGCCAAAATAGGGGTCCTTGGGTGGAGACAACAAATTGCCCATATAGGGTTATTTAAGGCACACATTTGCTAATGTTCCCAAACATTGGGTCCTTTGTGTGATTTTGGCCAAATTTCTAAAAAGGAGGTGTCTTCGTGGAAAAATGTTCCCCCAAATAGTCGGTCTTTGGGTGCAGTGGAAAAAAATTGTCAAAAAATATGACATTTTTTGGGTGACGATGATGCTTCAAACGGCCGGGGTCCTTACAGCATCACATGTGCATCGCCTCCACAATGTGAATGCCCCCCCCCCCACCCACGGTCTGGACAAGCACAAGCAAGCTACCTTTTACTAGGTTTATCATTCGTATTTTGGTCGTGACAGATAGCTTTTTCTAGTCTTAAGGGTAGGCCTACTCCACTCTGTCCACTTATTCAGTAAAATACTCTAAAAATTACACTGGCCATTCCTATGCATCTGTTCTGGATGATTTATTATTCTTGCCACCACAGTCCACACAATTTATTCCGTTGAGGCTGCCGAATTCGTCGGATGGTGGTGGTGGCACATACCAAATCCCATGCAAAATCTTACTATATGAGCTCACCTACCTTCACAATATAGGTCCCAATGCACATGCTTGTACCGCTAACTGTAAAAATCACATTTTTTCAGTGCAACACTAACTTACATATCGATTCATTTAAAAGACTGAGGTTGAAAGGTCAAAACTCAGAAAAAATGAGACCGACATATGATCACTGGCTTTCTCTATAGGTTACAACCACTACCTCACTTAACACAGTAAGTCTATGGGAAAACTGGCACGTTTGAGCATGTTTTCTTTGCACATTTAAACTCTCACAGAGGAAATAAACAACACACCCCAAAGTACAATCTGAATCACCAATACCAATTTTTGAACATCTGATGACCGAAAAATTTTTAGTTACGAATCACCAAACTTGCACGATGTCAGAACCGGCAACCAAGATTCTCTATAGTCGCCAAGCTAGTCCAATTGCAAATCGTGTGGAAATTCATCGACCGCGGAGTAATTTTCCACAAATCACTGTCCAACTGCCGCTTAGGTTGAGAAAACATAAGTCTTCATGTCAAGTCATGATATTCATCACTTTCCTTAATATAACTAGTGCATTTTCACATTTTAAGCACTTTTTTCCAGATGCCCTACAAGGAATTAGTTCCCTCCAATATTTTTTGATCCTTACGGCAACCATGTTAGTGGTGTATAACCTATATATACCCAATGGGCTTCTGAAATATTAAGTTAAAAATTGAAACCTTTCATGAATCTAGACCCTTGACCTCTTTGCCTCACATTTCATTCAAAAATACCTTTAAAACTCCATTAGGATGAACAGGTGGCTACTTGCTTAAGACCCTCCAAATTCCTGTTGTGTTGTATAACAGACGTACTGGCTATCCACTGATATCTGTGCAAATGGCGAAGGGAATCAAACATGATTTTTTTTGGTACTCAGTAGAAATATCCTTAAATGGAATAAATATGGATAAAACTTTTCATGAAAACAGTCGAACGGTCCTTTTGTCATTTAACAACTACATAGACTTTATAGTATAAAATCTCATGCAAGGTAGCCCGCATTGACAAAAATCTGATAGACAAAAACACGCACAAAGCTTTATCTTGATCTAGATACCGGGGCCAATGTACTTTTTTTTGGGAGAAACATGGCTTTTTGCAGCCAGTGGGCAGTGGTAACAGGAGTGTCCCACTAGCAGCGAGTCGCAAGTAAAACGGGGGGGGGGGGGTGGGGCTCACATGAAATGGATGGCACATTTCAAACCCATGTCATTCGGTAATAACATGCAAAAATAAATGGGGGTCTTTGGGTGAGAGACAGCCTAACTGCCCATAAATAGGGGTTTATTTAGGGCACACAATTTTGCTAAATGTTTCAAACCTTGGGTCCTTTGTGTGAGTTTGGGCCAAATTTTTCTAAAAAGGAGGTGTCTTCGTGGGAAACTTTCCCCCCAAAAATCGGTCCCTTTGGGTGACAGTGGAAAAATTTTCACAAATATGACATTTTTGGGTTACCGATGATGCTTAAAAACGGCCGGGTCCTTACAAACAGCATTACTTGTGCATCGCCTCCACAATGTGAATGCCGCCCCCCCCCACTCCACGGTCTGGACAAGCAAAGCAAGCTAAATCTTTTACTATTTTAATCATTGTATTTGGTCGTGCAGATAGCTTTTGCTAGTCTTAAGGGTAGGCCTCCTCCACCCTAAGCTTCCACTTATCATGTAAAATCACTCTAAAAATACTGTGGGCCATTCCTAATGCATCGTTCGGGATGAATTTAGTATTCTTCCACCACAGTCCACCCAATTTATTCCGTTGAGGCTGCGGAATTCGTCGGATGGTGGTGGCACATACCAAAATGCCATGAAAATCTTACTTATGAGTCCATACCTTACAGAATATAGGTCCCCTGCACATGATGTTTACCGCTCTTTAAAATGATAAAAATCAAATTTTTTTCAGGTGCCACACTTGACTTACATATTCGATTCAATTTTTAAAAAGCTATGAGGTTGAAAGGTCAAAAACTCAGAAAAAAAATGAGCAGAACATTATTGATCACTGGCTGTCTCTATAGGTGACACACCACTAATCACTCTTAGAACAAGTTATCTAGTCTGAGGGAAAAATGGCAAACTTTGAGCATTTCTTTCACATTTACAAATCTCACAGAGGACATCCCACAACATCACCCCAAAGTACAGGGCTGTAAATCACCAAATAACCAAAATTTGAAACATCTGATGACCGGAAAATTTTTAGTTACGGACATCACAACTTGCACGATTGTTCCGACCGGCAACCCAAGATCTCTATATCGCCCAAAGACTAGTAATTTGCAAATCGGATGTGCAATTCATGACCAGTCGGAGTAGTAATTTTAATCAATTCCATCTGTCAAGCCCGCGTAGTTTTGAGAGCAAAACATAAAGTCTTCATTGTCAATCATGATATTTCATCACTTTCTTAATATAACTAGTCATTTTCAGACATTTTTTTAAAGCACTTTTTCCAGAGTGCCATTGTTTTGTTACAAGGAATAGTCCATCCAAGATTTTTGATCCTTACGGCAACCAGGTTAGTGGTGTAAACCTATAATACACCATGGGCTCTGAAAGTAGTTAAAAAATGTCAGGAATCTAGACATGGACCTCTTTGCATCACATTTCATTCAAAAAAAACCTTTAAAACTCCATTATGAGAAGGTTCAGGTTGCGGCTACTTGCTTAAGACCCCCAAATTTCCGTGTGTTGGTATAACCAGACGTAATTGGCTATCAACTGATATCTGTGCAAATTGCGAAGGGAATCAAACATGATTTTTTTGGTACTCAGTAGAAATATGCATTAAATGTAAATAAAATATGGATTTAGAAAAACTTTTCAGAAAAAACAGGTCCGAACGGTCCGTTTGTCATTTAAACTAATAGACTTTATCGGATATCCTCAGAAGGGCGCCCTCATGACAAGAAATTCTGAATATACACGCACAAAGCGTAATCTTGATCAAGATACCGGGTAAATGCTAAACTTTTTTGGGAAGAAAAACATGGCTTTTGCAGCAGGCAGTGGTAACCAGGATGTGCCAGCTAGCAGCGATGTCAGCATTAAACCGGGGGGGGGGGGGTCACATGGAAATGGATTGGGCACATTCAACCCAAGGGCATCGGTGAATAAACATGCAAAAACATATGGGGTCTTTGGTGAGCGACAGCCAAATTGCCCATAAATAGGGGTTATTTAGGCACACATTTGCTAAAGTTCAAAACATTGGGTCCGTTTGTGTGATTTGGCTCAAATTTTCTAAAAAAGGAGGTGTTTCGTGGGCAACATTTTCCCCAAAATAGCGGTCTTTGGGTACAGTGGAAAAATTGTCAAAAAAATGAACATTTTGGGTGGACGATTGAATGCTAAAAACGGAACGGGGTCCCTTACAGCATACAGTGCATCGCCTTCCAAAATGTGATGCCCCACCCCCACCCCACCCACGGTATGGACAAGCAAAAGCAAGCTAGCTTTTACTAGTTTTATCATTCGTATTTTGGTCGTGACAGATAGCTTTTGCTAGTCTTAAGGGTAGGCCTACTCCAATCTAGCTCCACTTATCAGTAAAATAACTCTCTAAAATACATTGCGGCCATTCCTATGCTCTGTTCGCGGATGAATTTAGTATTCTTCCACACAGTCCACAACAAGTTCTTCCGTTGGGGCTGCCGAATTCGTCGGATGGTGGTTGGGCACCTCATACCAAATGCCTGCAAAATCTTACTATATGAGCTCACACTACCTCAGAATATAGGTCCCAATGCACATGCATGTCCCGCTAAAATGATTAAAATCACATTTTTTTTCAGTGCAACACGTACTTACATATCGATTCAATTAAAGCATGAGGTTGAAAGGTCAAAAAACTTCAGAAAAAAGAGCCCGGACATATGATCATTGGCTGTCTCTATAGGTTACACACACTAACTCACTATACACAGAGTCTATGGGAAAAATGGCAACTTGAGCATGTTTCTTTAACATTTAAAACTCTCACAGAGGAAATCAAACAATATCACCCAAAGTACAAGCTGTGATGTGAAATGCACCAATAACCAACTTTTGGAACATATGATGACCGGAAAAATTTTAGTTAAGAATCACCAAACTTGCACGATGTCAGACCGGTCAACCAGATTCTCTATAGTCGCAAGATAGTAATTTGCAAATCGATGTGAAATTCATGACCGCGGAGTAAATTTCATCAAAATCATGTCCAAAGCGCTTAGTTGACGAAAACATAAAGTCTTCCATGTCAATCATGATATGTCGGTCACTTTATTAATATAACTAGTTTGCATTTTCAGACATTTTTAAAGCACTTTTTCCAATGCCATACCACAGAAAAGTAGTCCATCCAAGATTTTGATCCTTACGGCAAACCAGGTTAGTGGTGTTAACCTATATATACACATTGGGTATGAAAATTAGTTTAAACAAAGGTCATGAATCTTAGAATTTGACCGCTTTGCATCACATTCATTCCAAAAATGCCTTTAAAACTCATTATGATGGACGGTTGGCTACTTGCTTTAAGAACTCCAAAATCCTGTTGTGTTGTATAACAGACGTACTGGCTATCAATGATATCTGTGCAAATGCGAAGGGAATCAAACATGATTTTTTCGGTACTCAGTAGTAATATGCATTAAATGTAATAAAATATGGATGAAACTTTTCAGGAAAACAGTCCGAACGGTCCTTTGGTCATTTAACTACATAGACTGTATAGGATATCCTCATGAGGGAGCCCTCAGTGACAAGAAATCTGAATAAAAAGCACAAAGATTAATCTGAGCTAGATACCGGTGTCGGGTCAATGTACTTTTTTGGGAAGAAAACAAGAAAACATGGCTTTTGCAGCCAGGCAGTGGTAAACCAGGACTTGTGCCCAGGTAGCAGCGAGTCAGCAATTAAACCGGGGGGGGGGGGGGGCTCACATGAAATGGATGGCACATTCAAACCCAAGGGCATTCGGTGAATAATAAATGCAAAAATATGGGTCTTGTTGAGAAGAGGAGCGAGAGACAGCCAAATTGCCCATAAATAGGGGTTATTAGGGCAAACATTTCTAAAATGTTTCAAAACCATTGGGTCCTTTGTGTGGATTTGGCAAATTTTCTAAAAAGGAGGTGTCTTCGTGGGAAAATTTTCCCCCAAAATAGCGGGTCTTGGGTGACAGTGGAAAAATTGTCAAAAAATATGACATTTTTGGGGTGACGATGATGCTTAAAACGGCCCGGGGTCCTTACAGCATCACATGTGCATAGCATCCACAATGTGAATGCCCCCCACCCCACCCACGGTCTGGACCAGCAAAAGCAAAGCTATCTTTCTTTTCCTCTTCCTCTACTTCCCTCAGTTTTATCATTCGTATTCTGTATGTTGCAGTAGCATCAGAGCTTACAATGACTTTGCCATAACTATTGAATGTCAGCTCGTAGGATAATCTATCTTTAAGCTCATGTTGGAAGAATGGCATGTGTGAGCTAAGTAATTCGAAGTCAAGTGGAATGCAGAATACGTTATCATAAGCCGTGCCAATGGCCACGTCTTTTGCTACAGCGCCTTTATCTCCTGCGTTAATTCAAATTTTTCGAACCGCTGCAGACTGAATACCTTGATAAACGGCATTTTCACGTTGATTTCCAGAGGTCCTGGTAAATGAGAAATACGTCACTGTCATTCAAAGTAAACACAGATTGACCCTCTAATTTTACTTCAAGTTTGCTAACAATTGCTCTTCCTAGGTTATTTACTATAGTTCTATTTGCATCATTGTCTGCAGTAAGATCTATTTTGAATGATATTTTTGAAGTACCTGGTA
Source organism: Ophioderma brevispina (assembly GCA_023653785.1). Taxonomy (NCBI): domain Eukaryota; kingdom Metazoa; phylum Echinodermata; class Ophiuroidea; order Amphilepidida; family Ophiodermatidae; genus Ophioderma; species Ophioderma brevispina. The sequence continues at coordinate 9,081 of JAMKCH010081719.1, forward strand.
CTATGACATCATTCTTTCCTAGGTCTGGAAATCTAACCGTTAGTATTCCATTTTCATCAATTGTGCTTGGTACATGTGTGTTGTACAAAGTACGTCGAAAACCTTTAATTCCTTTTGGTTTTCTAAGTTTTCTGTATGGGTTAAGTTTGTGTCCATATTCTGTACTCATTTTATATATATTAATATATATATTTTTTAAAATAAAATGGCAGACTTTGATCCTATAGATGAAATTGAAATGGATCCTTTAGATGAAGATCCTGTTGAGGAAGATCCTTTTGATAATCTCAAATATGGCAATGATTTTACTGATGAAACATCGTTTGGCGGCTTACCAAATGTACCGGAAATAGGGGCAGACATAAGAAATGTAGAAAATCAACGAGTTAAAAATAAGTTTTATGTATCAGTCAAACAAAACGGATGGGATGTAGATTTAAATGCACCTCTCACATATAAAGTAGTTTTTAAGATAGATGAAAATACTAAACAACTTTATGCTATTTATAAAGGTAAAGAAATCAGACTGACTAATAAGTTAAACCCAAATAAATTTCTTTCGTTAAGTACTATCCAAGGTGAGGCTTTGCGAGAAGGATTCAATGGTGTAGGATTTATTAGAGATGTTCTTGGAGTTAAGAGTTACAGTGCTGGGGCTATACCAAAATTACCACTCAAACAACGACAATCATTAAACGAAATAAGCAATAATATTGCAAAAGCAACAGGAAGCCCAGATTTTCCAGAAATTATAGAATTACAAGATATACAAAATGTAGAAGAAAAACTTGAAAAAGTTATAGAAACAGATGCACAAACCGAATTGGCTCTAGGTCCTGAAGGATCATTACCATACCGTGAATTAGCCGGATTAGATCGTTCCCTTAAAAATATGAGGACAAGTGTTAAACATTTAATGGGTGAAAGAGAAAGTTTAAAAGCAAAAGTAAGAGAATTAAAAGCCGGTGCTAGCGAAGATGAAATGGTTGAAGAAACAAGGAAAGAAATTGCAGACTCAGAGGAAAAAATCAAATTATTGGATAGAGAAATTCAAGAGTATGATGGCAAATTTAGAAGTCAAATTGAGCGAGTCAGACAGACCATTGACAAGATGTTAAATGAAGATATGACATTAGGTGAACGTATTCGCACTTTGTTTAAAGAACAAGGTATTACTATTTTATCAATTTTAACTGCTTTGAGTATGGCTATTGCTGCTTTAGTTGAAGGAATTCTGTTAGCTATGAAAAAATGCAGCTTCTGCAATTGCACCTTAACCCGAGGCAGGGCCAAAACCTGAACCAGAACCAAAACCTGGGCCAGAGCCTAGTCCACCGAAAACTGTAAGCGAATGGATAAAAGATCAACTTAAAAAAATATCAAACTTATTATTAAAAATAGCTGATAAGATGTTAGCTACTTTACCAGGAATCATTGGTAGTATTGTTAGTTTTCTGTTAAAATCTGTCTCAGCCGTTGTTGGATTTGTAGCTGAACATGTTTGGATACTTGTGGTTGCTTTAGCAGGTATTTTGTATAATTATGTTATTTCAAAAACCAAATC
>JAMKCH010081720.1:0-11120 GCA_023653785.1 Ophioderma brevispina
AAATCAGGCTTCAAAAAAAAATTATGGACAGCTCGGAAGAAAATAACGCGTAACGTCAACCCCATAATTTGTGAGTTCATGTCACAAACTACGCTGTAGGGCCCGGATTAAATGGGGGGCTATACTGTAATTGTGTCAAAAATACTAAGTGTCCATCCCCAAGGGAGCCCCAGAAATCCCCGGGCCCCTGTTCTGAACGGACCCCAGATCAGTTATGACCAATAACACCATGGCTATTGGCCATTTGCTAAACACGAGGGTCAACACAGCAACGAATGTGGACTATCATCGGGTCCAAGGAAATTAGATATGACTACGTAATAGGCCTAAAGGAAAAAGAAAAAAAGAAGCTGACTTAAAGCTTTGCCTGGTACGTCAGAATTATTACTAAAAGGTTAGACGCAGGTGTCGTGACGATATACTAAAATGAAAATCAGACACATAGGGCCTATGTAAGCGGAATCATTTGAAATTCAATTCAATACATTAACACAGGAAATTCTGATAAAGATTTTCATAAGGCGAGATGTGAACGGCATAATTGATTTAAGATCTCTCTAATATATCTGATAACATTTAAAACACTTATTTAGTAGATTCGACACTAATAAGTAGAATCAATAAATTGTGGCTCCCAGTATAAATTGTTGAATGATTAAAAAACGACCCAGTGACCCATTTGTCATTGTGTGAGTTACAATTAAACATTATTCCAATTAAATAATTAAGCATGACGTCGCCGTCTAAAAGGAAAGGACACTGTTAAGCTATTCAAATTCTATTAAAAACATAATGCCAGAAAAACTGTCGTATGATACATGCCAATCAAAGGGATATAGCCATCACTCATACATATTTAAAATCAAAACTGAATTAAGAGATGACATAAGCTATAGCATGTATCCGTGTAAACTGACCGTTGTAGGTATCAATAAATTGAATTTGGCTTATTTTGCATAGAATAAGTTTGGTGGCGAGCATGAAATGTGTTCTAAGTCTATATTCACAAGAAGAACAACCTTCTTCAAATGTTCAATTACTATGTTTCAACCCCATTTCGAATAAAACTTACAAGAGTGGACAAACTGAAATGTGCGGTTGCATCTAAAGAGCAGTTCGCTCTTCGTTAGGTACCGCTTGAGGGCTAATTACAATGGCGAGAAATTTGAAAACCATGCGCTATTGAAGTTAAACTTCCAGGTCAAAAGAATAAAACGTAAGTTAAAGGTCAATGGCCCGACGCTAATAGCCTCGTCCCCGAAGCCCCAGATTTTACCGGAAGTGGTAACATTTTGGTATCAGAAGAAAGCTACTATTTTCTATTTACCCGTGAAATCTTAGAGCAAGGATGTTTGGTTTGAAGTTATGAGCACAAAAAACTGTGCCCCATTTTGTCGACCAATATTAATTTTATACAGTACTCAGTATCTATGGGGCTTACACAAATCACGTTTTTAGCTCTCGCATCAAAAACGGATTGAAATATCGGCGCGAAAAACTTTACAGATGGGGTTTTGGACTGACGGCCAATCTATCAAAATGAAAACTTCATATCCTTAAATCGGGCCATCCCCCTTAAGAAAAGGGGTTTCTCGCTTTATGCTGATATTGCATTGTAAGGTGATATTTGAAAAGAACTTGCGAATAGTAATCATGGACTTAATATGATGTTACAAGCACAATAGTAATATAACTTATGTACTATAGGCCTATTCCCTCCAAGACTATACAATAATGACGAATCAACGACAAAGTATATCTACCATAGGTCACCATGAGAAGTTCATTTTGTAGTACTTGTTGTAATTTCAACAAGTGATCTGATAGTGAATTAAGTGTGACGAAGTACTGCATTTCAGTACTTGATTAAGATGCACAGAAATGCCTTATTTTACACAAATGAGAAGGTATTAAATGAAGCAATGTACCTTACCTGAAGTGGTTAGGTAGTTTTGCTATACACCTGGAACTGGGATAATGTATTCTTTCTCCACCTCCTTCCAATGTCCCTGTTAGAGTTTAGCTGTTTTCTAATGACAGGCAGCTTTGTTTTCCACGTGCTTTATTGGTAAATCAGTCGCCAATGTGTATCAAGATCTTCCCTCGTGTAGGTAGATCCTCCGGGTGTTAGCCAATCCACCACGAAATATGTACACGACATGTAGCTAACGCTTCTTTACCTGCCACCTATTCATCCAACTTAAAAGTATCAAAAATACTAAGTGTCCATCCCCAAGGGAGCCCCAGAAATCCCCGGGCCCCTGTTCTGAACGGACCCCAGATCAGTTATGACCAATAACACCATGGCTATTGGCCATTTGCTAAACACGAGGGTCAACACAGCAACGAATGTGGACTATCATCGGGTCCAAGGAAATTAGATATGACTACGTAATAGGCCTAAAGGAAAAAGAAAAAAAGAAGCTGACTTAAAGCTTTGCCTGGTACGTCAGAATTATTACTAAAAGGTTAGACGCAGGTGTCGTGACGATATACTAAAATGAAAATCAGACACATAGGGCCTATGTAAGCGGAATCATTTGAAATTCAATTCAATACATTAACACAGGAAATTCTGATAAAGATTTTCATAAGGCGAGATGTGAACGGCATAATTGATTTAAGATCTCTCTAATATATCTGATAACATTTAAAACACTTATTTAGTAGATTCGACACTAATAAGTAGAATCAATAAATTGTGGCTCCCAGTATAAATTGTTGAATGATTAAAAAACGACCCAGTGACCCATTTGTCATTGTGTGAGTTACAATTAAACATTATTCCAATTAAATAATTAAGCATGACGTCGCCGTCTAAAAGGAAAGGACACTGTTAAGCTATTCAAATTCTATTAAAAACATAATGCCAGAAAAACTGTCGTATGATACATGCCAATCAAAGGGATATAGCCATCACTCATACATATTTAAAATCAAAACTGAATTAAGAGATGACATAAGCTATAGCATGTATCCGTGTAAACTGACCGTTGTAGGTATCAATAAATTGAATTTGGCTTATTTTGCATAGAATAAGTTTGGTGGCGAGCATGAAATGTGTTCTAAGTCTATATTCACAAGAAGAACAACCTTCTTCAAATGTTCAATTACTATGTTTCAACCCCATTTCGAATAAAACTTACAAGAGTGGACAAACTGAAATGTGCGGTTGCATCTAAAGAGCAGTTCGCTCTTCGTTAGGTACCGCTTGAGGGCTAATTACAATGGCGAGAAATTTGAAAACCATGCGCTATTGAAGTTAAACTTCCAGGTCAAAAGAATAAAACGTAAGTTAAAGGTCAATGGCCCGACGCTAATAGCCTCGTCCCCGAAGCCCCAGATTTTACCGGAAGTGGTAACATTTTGGTATCAGAAGAAAGCTACTATTTTCTATTTACCCGTGAAATCTTAGAGCAAGGATGTTTGGTTTGAAGTTATGAGCACAAAAAACTGTGCCCCATTTTGTCGACCAATATTAATTTTATACAGTACTCAGTATCTATGGGGCTTACACAAATCACGTTTTTAGCTCTCGCATCAAAAACGGATTGAAATATCGGCGCGAAAAACTTTACAGATGGGGTTTTGGACTGACGGCCAATCTATCAAAATGAAAACTTCATATCCTTAAATCGGGCCATCCCCCTTAAGAAAAGGGGTTTCTCGCTTTATGCTGATATTGCATTGTAAGGTGATATTTGAAAAGAACTTGCGAATAGTAATCATGGACTTAATATGATGTTACAAGCACAATAGTAATATAACTTATGTACTATAGGCCTATTCCCTCCAAGACTATACAATAATGACGAATCAACGACAAAGTATATCTACCATAGGTCACCATGAGAAGTTCATTTTGTAGTACTTGTTGTAATTTCAACAAGTGATCTGATAGTGAATTAAGTGTGACGAAGTACTGCATTTCAGTACTTGATTAAGATGCACAGAAATGCCTTATTTTACACAAATGAGAAGGTATTAAATGAAGCAATTACCTTACCTGAAAGTGGTTAGTAGTTTGCTATAAACCTGGAACCTGGGATAAGGTATGCTTCTCCACATCATCAATGGCCCTGTTAGAGTTTGTTAGCTGTTTTCTAATGACAAGCAGATTTGTTTTCCACGTGCTTTATTGGTAAATCCAGTCGCCAAGGTGTATCAAGATCTTCCTCGTGTAGGTAGATCTCCGGGTGTTAGCCCAATCCACCACGAAATATAGTACACGAAATGTAGTTAACGATTCTTTACCTGCCACCTATTCATCCAACTTAAAAGTATCAAATAACACGAAGGCAGGCAAGCATAGGTAAATGCACGTCCTGAGAATTGAATGAAATTGACGTTACAGAAGCACCAATTACCAGGCCCAGATGTAACGAGCAAAATAAACGAGTCAATGTGTATTGATTTTACACTCGGGGAAGCTGGGCAATAGAAATTACATTCGTCAAGCACCAGCAGCGAGCAATGTAGACGTACACAACACAAATCCTTGCATTATTTCGCTCAAGGGTTCAGGTTTTTAATATCCCTGGGTTGCGTGATTCATGTCACCAAATGATGAGTGAATGCAATGAGCTAGCTAAGCATTAATACCCATTCTGTTTTTGGCATTGGGGGTTCATTTTTGGTGTCATGCGTGTTTTCTTATAGACGTGCGTACAATTTTGCAAACATTGAAATCTATTTCGTTTTAAATATTTAAGAAACAGTCCTCCAAGGATTTTAATTTTACCAAATGGTACTCCTAGACCTGGCAGTAATTATCCAACTTTTCACGTGTGAGATTATTGATGGACAGTAGATTGTGTGTAAGAATAATTAAATATTAGGAAATTATCAATAATCTTGGACTGACATTGCATCGGAATGTCCATAACATGTTTTAAGGAATTTAACTAGATTGACCATCTCCTGTTTGAAGAGAAGATGGCCCGAACCTGCCGGCCGCAAATAACTCACTGTATACAACTGCTTAAGCTCAGGTCTGCACGTGGTAATCCTTTACGACTCAACCAATTTAAGATACATTTCAAACCCGTGACAAGCATCTTAGCCCTAGCCAGGATTACCATACAGAGGCCAGGGAATATAATACAACCTTTATTGCATCCCTGACCACTGTCCATTTATTTCTAGAATTATCCACGAAGGAATTGAGTTCATAGTGCACAGGTGTCCAAGAGATTCAGAGAATTTAAGATCAAATCGTAACGAAAAACCCCTTAAAATCGCTTCATTTATTATCCAATGTGAAATCTATTATAATAATCTTATCATGAGCTGTCTCCTCCTTTTTTCCCTATTTATGCAAAGACGGCAATTTTATAAATTAATTTTTGTAGACAATCTATCAACACAGCGGCCACTTTTGGTGGAGCGACGCGGTCATATGTACGATTGTCATTAGACGCACAGTTCAAACTTACGAAAGTTGTGTAAAGGTAAAATATCATGATAACCAACAGACAGATGGACGCCATGTCATAAGTTGGTTATAATATTAAAATGTATGCGGGTGTCCCAAAAATGGTGCAATGATATCTACATCTTGTCAACAAAATGAAGTGGCTTTTGAATACCATTTACTGCATCCGATTTGGTTTTGCAATCCAGATATAGGTCTAATAATAAGAGAGGGTGAGATACCAATTTGTCCCACTTTTCACAGAATGGGATAACTAAAACATAATCGAATCATGCATGTTGATAGGACACGTTATGGTTTAGAAAGAAAGTTCATCAAGCATATAATTATAATGCTTTTCTGTTTCTTGTAATTACTTCATATCAGTGTTTATCAGTAAAAATTTATGACTTCATAATAAGTAAAGAACATAAAACTTGAGCAGACTGCAAAAAACAGTTATCAATCAATAATATTGCACAATCTTGATACCATTTCTTTCTTTGGGTGTATAAATTCCAAGACCAAGACCTAAGATCTAAGACCTAAGATCTAAGACCTTAAGATCTAAGATCCAAAACCTAAGATCTAAGACTTAAGATCTGAGACCTAAGATCTCGACACAGATCTACGGACCTAAAGGAAGGCCTCAAAAACCTAGATGCTAAAACTTAATTAACAATATATTTTAAGCAAGTTGAGAAATTACTTGATATTAAATTCTGAAGTGGTGTAAACTACAAAAACTAAGACCCTGTCTCAACGCCTAAAAAGTTAGGGTCTTAGTTTTGTAGTTGAGTAAAGGTCCAACTACAAAAATAAGACCCTGTATAGAATTTCACTAATATAATTTTGGTACCCAAAAGTTAGGGTCTGAGTTTTGTAGTTGGGTAAGGTCCAATACAAAAGTAAGACCCTGTATCAAATTCCACTAAAATTCCTGTCTGCAATTCCACTAATATACATTTTGGCGCAAATACAATTAGGGTCTTAGTTTGTAGTTGGTAAGGGCCCAACTACAAAATAGACCTGTCTGAAATGCCACCTATTATCTATTTGGACACCAAAAATAGGGTCTTAGTTTTATAGCTGGACCCTTTACCAACTACAAAACATAAGGACCCCACACTCTTTTGGCATCCAAATATTAATAATAATAATAAATAATTTATAAAGCGAAAACACAACAAGAGAGCGCTATAGAAGAATCCAACCCCCCCCAGGAGTAAGAGAGGATGAAAACCGCCCGATAAAACACAAGTGTGCGGCGCCAAGTGGCAAATGTTTGATTTAAAACTCAATCACACGGAGATGACATATCATTATTATTCTCACACATGTCATAAGCGTTTAGTTAATTATGTTGAATTTACTTATAGGTTTCTTGGCTTATGGTAATGTTTGGTTGCTTCTAAATCAATAATCCCCGTCAACATATCAATATGAGGCTCTTACTTCTGTGAAGTGGCACATTGTATCCCAACCTCTCTGTGATTATAGCATATGCTCTAGATTGCACAACCAAATCAGATGCTGTAAACGGTATTCAAAACCATCTCAATTGTTGATATGATGTAAATATTACGACCCTATCTTTTTTCACCTCCAACGGGGCGCTTTTGCCTTGCCCAATTTTGTGGACAGACCCTGTACACACTCCAGAATTGGGTTACAACAGAAGAATCAAAAGGTTACAGAGTTTTAGAAAAAACATCCACCAAAGGGGAATATCGATCTGCCAGAAGGTCAGTAAACTTCGAATTTCGTGGCACGTTAACAAAGAGCGAATGTTGCTGATATTAACGGGTTTCTTGTTTTGCAAATATGTTAAAGGGACACCATAGCATCGAAAAAGTAAAGGTATTCAGAACATAATGGAAGGCCCTGAAATCACTTTTCCACAAATTTGAAACAAGTTGGATGCACATTTTATAATAACCGCAAAACAGCATGAGTTACAAGGCAATATCTGCCACTGAAATCAAGGTGTTATACTCCTTGCCAGATTACTACGTTGCGAAACAGATTTTTTTTGCACAAAACATTCAGACATTGTACTGACCTTGTAGTTAAGATATGATTGACAATTTAAAGGTGGATTAAGCCGGGATTACGACATATATACAATGTAATGGAGCGACTTATCTATGAAACAATGTGTGTCGCCATCTTGATGCGCATTCATTTATATCAAACAGACCGTAGTCCTGGCCATTCTACATCTGATGCCCTGACCTATGTTTTCCAATGCACAACTAATTCCTTCAATTACAGAGAGGAAACTAGAATTGTATGTCTTTATATCAGCAATGCATTTGACAGAGTGTGGCATCCTGGTCTACTGGCCAGTATTAGGTTCTCAGATAAGTTTACTCAAGTTGCTGAAGGACTACCTGAGTGACCGCTCCATCAGAGTCATCCTGAAACGTGAGGGTATCAAGCAATAGGTCGATCAATCCTGAATCCATTCATTCTCTAAGGCAGACGATTCAGCCTCATGAACCTTCAATAAGTCAAAAGATGACAGAATTCCAGCTGCTGCCTCTCAACAAAGACTTTCGGGAAATTGTAAAACTGTAACAATATCAAACAAAAGATTTTGCAACGAACCACAGCCAATTCTCTCACTTCTTTGGAACACTCAGAAAGGTTTGACAATGGTTCGATCTACTGCATTTCCACCAAGTAATGAACATGTCATGGTCTCCTGTGACCACCAAAATGGCTAAAACTGCCAGTCATCGACTAGGATTGCTCCGTCCGAGCTACAAACACCCTATCTTGGGACAAAACTGAAAGGGCTTTATATTTCAATCCCTGGTTCATCAACATGAATGCAAGTTCAGCATGGTGTTGAGCAACAAACCCACTCACTATCCAAACTAGATGCTATCCAGAGACGTGCCATTTCATCAAGGTATCCCCGAGAGTGAGCTCGCCACTCATCACATCTAACCACTTGGTCATCGCAGGGCAGTTTGAAATTATCACTCTTTTCCATCGCATGTTTTATGGAAAGGCACCAGATCTCCTCAGCAGCTTCTACCCTGAGCTGCTACCTGAGCCTCGCCTTAGGCGCTCAGTCAGGTCTCCTGACCTGCTGTGAAATCCCAAGGTCCAAATTGGCCTCCCTCAGAAGATCATTTCTCCCCTTCTCTGTCTATGCTTATTAATGCCCTTCCTGCTCATGTACAATCGACCAGGACTTTGCAGAGTTTCAAAAGGGAGGTTACTCGCTATCATCTTGGCGCCAATCCGTAAGCGTTTACTAATAGATACAGGCTGTTAAGGCTAGATTAGCCTTGACCTAATAATAAATAAAAATATCAATGGTGCTAGATCTGAGGATTTCATGCTCTTGCAAGTTTGATAAAATGCTAGAAGTAATGTCAGCGTCCTTGGCTGTCTGTGACAGAGAAGTGAAGATTACAAAGAAATATATTGTTATTAGCATGCAACCTTATGAATATTTCTTAACACATCATGCTAGTTCACTGGCTGAATTCCTATTAACGTGTTTTTGCTACTTCCCTGGCAACAATGGACCGAACTATTTCCCTAACAGCTCGTCCCCAGAATCATAGTGAGGTGTAATAAAATCAATACTAATGGTTTTTTATCGGCGGCCGAAATAGGGCACACTATGTCCCTTGTAGCTGGCTACGGGCCTGTCATCCCCACCCTTCGGGTTAGGGTTCCTATTTCCCTCTAACCGTGTTCATTGGGCAATGATTTCTTTTTCCCCGGCCCATTTCATTTGTTCGGATATTTTCCATGCCATGGGTGGTGGTTGGTGGTGGTGGTGGTGGGGTTAACCCATTCGAGGTGGCTTATATGGATCTGAATGCTGGAGGGAGACAAACTGGACTTAAACTATCATATTTTCATAAAAGCTAGTCTTAGAAAAATTTCAGAACATTACCCCGGATACCATGACAAATAATGACCTTTACAAGAAAAACCAAGGAGCCGTGACCTTGCCATAGAAATCACAACACAGGATGAATGATTGGGCCATCTTTTCGGATGCCACACAATTATATTATAATCCTAAGTACTCTTAATGGACACTACAGACAGGGGGAAAGAAACAGAGGCATCAAGAACACATGGAGGAAAACTGTTCTGACTTGGAAGAAAACCTACATGGAGAAAGCCGAAAACATGGCCAAAGACAGAATGGAAAGAAAGAACCTTGCTGCAGCCTTATGTCCCAGTGGGGAGGAAGAGGATTCGTAAGTCTCCTTGTGTTTCCCCTTGTGTTTAAAAAAGCTGCACTGGCACATTTTCAACAAAATATGAAATTACTTCAATTTGCTCTCAAATGATAGTCTATGCATTGGAAACTGAGATAATTTTTCCATAAAAATAACATACCCCAAACAGATAGGTGACATGAATATGAGATAAAGACTCCAGTTAATTTTTTAGGCCAACTTTTAAGTTGTCCATAACTTTAATCAACAATGTGTATATTACAAATATTTTTTGCTCGTACTCACTGATATTGAAACTACACCAAGTTTTATATGAACCGATCAAACAGTGTGCATGCGTGGAACTGCATACGGCGTGCATGTCCTTGTGTTTGTTTTTAACGCCATTTCGCGTCGTCTGCTGATTTAACGTCGCCGCGACGTTAAATTACAAATCGTTCTGTTTACCCCCCACAATGAAGCTGATTTGGTCCTTACTACTCTCATTCGGGGTGAGGCTTTGGTATATAAAAGCTTTCCAACCATGCAAAAATATCGATTTTGAAAAATATCTTGAGGGCGCCAGTCTTCAAAGTCGCCAGTGTCCATCTTTAAAGTGTAGTTTGGTTTGACCTATATGTTCACTGGAACCGTAACATCTCTTAAGTTTTGTTTTTGTTTTTAGTTTACCTTCTGAAATCGGGACAAAAACAACAGAATAGCCGACTTTTCATGGTCCAGAAATACCCTTATACCAAACACTGCGAATTGTGCATTATAATAAAGATACTTTTTTTATTTTCTTGGTGATTTAAAAAAAAAACACCATTGGTTAAAGAATTTAGAATGTTCCACAACAATAACAATGGAGAAATAATCAACACAGCACACACACACACACACACACACCCAAATGTCTTTATGAATCTAATTTTATATTTTTTAAATGTTCCTCCTCTGAAGTGTCGATTAATGTCCAAAATTAAACGAAGCATTTGCAGCACTTCATGATAGCATGTCCTCCCGTCCCTTTGAAGTTTTCCAAAGGTGTCTTGCAGATATTCCCTCCATTCCCGGGGGCGGGGTTCTCAAGTTTCGGTTTAGGTAGGGCGTGCCTCCGCGACTCTGGAAATAGGACCCATAGCTATAATATACCATTTTTTGCAATAAAAGGGACCCATGCAACAGCTATACCATAGATGCAAATTTTGGGGGTGACTAATAAAACTAAGACCAATATAAGACTTAAAACCACTATAAAACTATACCCTGAACTCTAAAACTAAGACCCCCACTATACAACTAAGACCCTTTAGATAAAACTAAGACCATGTCACTATAAAACTAAGACCCCCACTATAAAAACTCAGACCCTGCAACTATAAAACTAAGACCCCCATAAAAACGAAGACCCCGTCAACTATAAAGAAGACCCCAAACTATAAAACAAGACCCCTCAACTATAAAACTAAGACCCCCACTATAAAACTAAGACCCCCACTATAAAACTA
>JAMKCH010081721.1:0-17846 GCA_023653785.1 Ophioderma brevispina
TCTGGATATCCTACTCTGTTGCAACTCTATCTTGATATCCTACTCTGTCTGGTTCCCCATGTCTGGTCTGGCACCCTTCATGTTGGCGCCCTCATTGGCCTGTTTGGATTAAGGCTGCAATGTCTCAGCTTGGTCATACCAAAGAGGAAACTGCTTCCTTCCCACCCACCACCCCCCAAAAATTTCCAAATATTATATTTTTCTTTTTTCATCTTCATCTCCCTTTTGAAAGCATTGCTTAGGGTGCGAGCGGGTCAGCGCTAGTGCCTTCTCTTAGGCCCCTTCTCGTTTCCCACCTGGTTGGGTTTGGAAGTCCTTCTGCTCCGCTTTCAATGCCATTGTTGAATCAGATTCCCAACCAGGTTTGAGGCAGTTGCTTTCCCCGTTTCGGGCAAATTGGTTCTCTATCTCGCCTTCACTTGGTGCAGGAGAGATCTGTTGGGTTGGTTTTGGGGGTTTTACTAGTCCCCTCTTCTCTTCATTCACGATAGACAATGCGTAGAACAATAATGGTGTATATTTGATTACTTTGAAGATAAAAGGAATCAAAGATCACTAGTTTATCAAGAGAAAGCTTTACTACTATCAGTCATTTATATTTGTATTAAATTTACGGGGCGTTCGGACGAAATCACTTTTTAATTCTAATGATTCGACACATCAACACGTGTTGTATAATGACTGCTGTTATCTCAGTACATTAAACTAAAAAAACGCTTTAATCATATGGTAATCTTTGTTTCATTTATAGTTATTAATTTTCAGTAGGTTGTTCCTAACTGTCAACCACCGAAAATAAATACAAGATTCATGTAGCTTACTACTTTTCAGTAACTAAAATCCCTCCATGAATAGATATTAGCAATTAGTGTCAAATGAACGTATCTAAAAACCGTAAAAAATAAAACGACTTCGGAGTGTAATATCAGAACAATTGAAATGAATTGAAGTCCCATATGGAGTTTATTTAATTTTTGTCATCAACATACCATTGCGTATATTTTCATCACACCTTTGGAGTCATAGCACCCTTAGAGTAGTTGCTCTTAGACTTTCTGTTTTGAAAAACTTTTCTGAGTAAAAAAAAAAAACAACCATTTTGAGGTTAAGATGGCAGTTTGGCCGAGAAGACTTCTGACGTTTGATTTCAATTCAAATTGCCATATTTTCTTGATTCTCAAAGGGGTATTTATTGAAAACCAGAATAAGATTTTCTCAATGTTAAACATCTTTCGTTATTGGAATTTAAAGGAAAATAATTTCCTGTAATCTACTCAATAAGCGTAATCCGGGGTTTGCATTCAATGTTAATTGAATATTCATGAGTAATCTTTAAGTTACCATTATCGTATTTAATTGAGATGAGATGGCTGAAAATGTGAATGATAATTTGTCCTCCATATACTCAAAACCACATTACTTTACTGTTAATTGCGCTTATTTAGTAAACAAATGATAAAATTATCAAGTTAGTGAATTATTAATCAAATAAGTTGCTGAACTCAAAATAATATCGTAGGTATGTGGGAAAATCTAGAAGAAAAGAGGAAAACGGAAAACAAGATTTTGATGTTCGTTGTTTTACATTCATTAATTTGATCTTAACCCTCGTCTACCTAAGGGGGGTGGTTATGCCCAAACCCCCTTCAGGTTTTCCCGGCTAGCTCAGCCCCTTTTTGGTAGCCAGATTATTTATGTACTTGTCCAATGACATATTCTCTCCTTTTTATCCAAACAACATCCACACGTGGTATCAGGAAAGATAAAGTGATCCAACGAAGGTTAGGCATATCACATTTTATGACTGTAAATGATAGTTTGATATATGAGAGCATTTTAGTGCTATAATAAGGTGTTTTGGGTCGCTAAAATTGCGAAATATACAATGTCCACCCTATATTCATCGAGTATTTTCGGACTTTCCCTCAACATATGACGTCATAGTGACATCGTAATGGAGATGTTTGGTTAACTTATTTTGGTACAATTGAAATAAGAAACGCTAAGCTCTCCTTTTGGTACCAAATTTACAAGAATCTGATGTTCACAAGAGTGGTAACACCCCCCCACCCTTCGGGAGTTTTTGTTTTTAAAAAAATGGCTTCGGGTAACGAGGGTTAATTTGCTGCAAAGTTAATCATGTTAAGTAAAACATTTTAAACGGTTAAAGCCAAATCTACTATGAACTCAGGAATACACCTGGGACCCTCGATATGAACCCAATACTTAATACCACGATCTATGCACCATAAGCAGAATTTAAAGACCATTGAATTTATGTATATACATTGTTTTGGTTCAAATTAATAATGGTAATTAAAATGGAACAAATATAATACCAAAACGTGGGAAGGGTTTCACACAAAGGTTGAAACGATCTACTAAAAAAAAAAAATTGAAAGTAAATATAGGCTACTACATTAGTCATGTTTAATGTCCTTTCTTTCGGTGTTAAAAATTATCTTGTTGTTAAGAACTTTGATTACCAAACTTAGCTGATTTGAATCTTTTACTTTATTACAACATCAATAATCAATTAATTTGCAGCAACATGGTAAATGAATAAAAATGTTACTATATTTGCACACAATTTACCTGTAACTTAATCATGTATGTTTGTTTAAAATCAATTCCTCAAATGAAATAAGGGTAATGTGTGAAATTAATTCTCCCTAGAAACGTATAGTTGCATCATTCAAATAAAAGATCCGTTAACTATTAATTCCTAAAAACAATAAAAAATCCATATGAAAAAAACCTCAACGGCCGATCAAACTATAATGCAGCTAAATGCATATTTTTGTTTATACCACAACTAACTGCATCTTGTTTTACGAAAATACGTGCGCTTCACAGTAAAAAAAAGGATCAGAAAAAGACAATACTTGACCGTGAATAAAAATATAGTAAAATACTTTTTTGTCCACTTTTCGAGGCCTATTACGACTAGATTTATCAGAGAGGCTGTATTTGAACTTTTGAATTATATCAACATTGTTTATTATGGATTCTCAATTATAAGTTATTTACAAGGAAAAATACTGGTAAATCTTATAGGAAAATACTGGAGCATTCTGCCAACAAAATCCATAAAAACCCCAGCTTTATAGTTTTATTCAAATTCAACTTATATTTTACAGTATCATGCATATGTTTTTTGCCAAAATTCCTGATTTTACAGTATATGCAACCGTAAAATTTGTGGTGAACATTTGTGGATAGGCCTACTAAGTTAGGATGTTCGTCATGTTTTTTTTTTATTTCCACACATTCACAATCTCTGTCAATAACTCGCCAAATAATATTTTTCAGTGTTGATTGAAATCAGTTTTTTACAGTCTATACGTAATTTTCACAGTAATTATTCGGCAGAATTGGCTTGTCAGTAAAATACTGGAAAAATTTATAATATTTTGAGTGTGGCACAATCGTCTCAGATACAGCCACACACATTGTACTAATATAAATTTCGACCAGACTTCTATAAGCCCCCCCCCCTTACCCCGTGTTGATCAAGCGAGGAGATGAATCCGCAGTACCCTTTGATCGATAGCTCCCTTAATAAGCAGATCCGTGCGGATGGTTTTCAAGATCAGCAACAGACGATGCATATTGGTCTGTTGGAAGACTTTCATTTGGCGTTTGGGGGGTGTGATTGCCCAAAGTGAAAATCTATTCTAAAAAATAAAAAAAATAAAAAAAATATTTTTGCTCAATATTTGGTATATGAAAGAGCTTGTGATATAGTAATCATATATGCAAAAACTAAATTTCGTTCGCCAAAAGGCGCATTGGGCCCTGGTTTTGGAAGACCTCATGACGACATGACCTCTATTAAGGGAAATTTTCTCCGCAAACTGGTGCATGGTGGAATTGACTCAATACACCCTCTAGGGGTAGTGGTGACACAAGTATTATACCTATACTCAACGTGTTTGAGGTAGGCTCATTTAATTCACATCAACCTGATCGATATACAATTTAGAACCGCCACCCTATTTCTCACCACTTACACGGGGGTGCGCTCTGCAAAGATAACCATTCCAAACTAAAATGTCCAACTCCAATCACCCCCACCTTTAGTCCATAATTTTATGATTAACCCTAAAACAATTGCAAAGGAAACATTTTTGTGTTAATATACTGTGACTGTGAATTTCCCAAATAGTTTACCAAAATCATCTAGTGGAACATATAAAATAAGAGGGTATTTTTTTTTTTGTAGCAGGGGTTAAAAAAAATTAGAATTATTCGAATTGATTTAAAGATGTACCAATTTACTCCTAAGGTTTTATAAAAGGGAAAGTTTTTCCGTATCTCTATGATTAACCTATTGTTTTAGTACTACAGGCACAAAAACTTTTCAATGTCCTCTTGGGTTAAAAAATTTACGATAGCCCTGTTTTGTGACTGGTTTGTACATTGTTCATTTGGACCACTTACCTTTGATTACCACCAAATCAAACGGGATTATTCGTTGATTAATCCTTCGTGCCCCCCGCGCTTTAAAGTAAACCAAATGTCTCCGATTTTTTGCACAGTTGTAATTGCTATTAAACACTACATCTACTCGTCGAAAAAGAAGGAATTTTGTAATTGAATAATAAGATCGGAAGATCCCCGATAACAATTACAAGGCTTGCTGGAACCGTCCTTCCAATATGAATAGCCGGGATTGCGGCCATGTACGTGTTTTACGGCTCATCCATGACTACTTGTTTTCCGTGGTTTCAGAAAGTCACGTTCATTTTCCTGAGGTAACACTATTTCCTCGTGGACGGACATTTGGCGTTTCCAGCCCGCATTAAATTAACATCAGGGATCCCAATTTTTTTAATCCAACGGCTTTTTATGATAACGCATTTTTTAGCATTATTACCACTCTCGGATATAGTTTACTAGACAATTCCAACACAACTGTTGCAAAAAATCTCAAAATTTTTGAAAATGGGATCGCTCTTTCGCTCTTCAAAATGCGCTGTTTTTGGATGTGCAATATTGGAGGATATTGCTTCTAAATAGGAAAGGGATCTGAGACAGTCGTTTAAAAATCTTTTACAGCTTCTTTTTTTTTGCGGGTGTTTTTTTTTCCCCGGCAAAAATGTATTTTTGATGGCAATAGCAATGGTGTTACGGTTGGTTTTTGAAAGGTTTTTTTTGTCATCATAGTTGATGAGATTGCTAGTATTGTCTAGGAGTGTGTTTACATAACACCCGGACCATGCATGGAGGTAGTGGCGTATACGAGACTAATCGTAGGGTTGAAATGACCTAGATGTTCACTTCTGGGCCCGGCATGCAAGCAACAGAAACGGTACTAGGGGTTTTCCAAAATACTTTTGACTATAGTACCGGAGTAAATCTGATCTTTACGATTTTTTCTACTCAAATTTTTGCCTGGAAAACAGCTCGATTTGACCAGAAAACAGGTCATTTTTATCAACATCTTGTCAAATACTACTATTTCGGCCTTTTTACCAGATTTTCGCAGTCAATTGACTAGAAATCAGCTGTAAATCATATTTGCCGAGCATTCTATATTGTTTATATGGTTAACTACTTATTGACCATGGAAGAGGATGCGGAAATTCAGCAACTCTCGTTAAGGATATTAATTGTGTCCAACTTAATAAGTGGCTAAAGAAAGATTTTGTTGAACGTTACAGTCCACGACTTACAATATGGATGAAACGGGGATAACACGATCTCACTGGTAATGAGCACTTTTTCGCAAAAACAAATGGAGCCATTAAGGGCTTTCTTTAAATCTAGAGAGTGGAGTGGGGGTACTTTATTAGATCAAACAGATGGATGGCGTAATGTCGAGAACACCTCAAATTATGTTACAATTGGTAATATGTGAAGTGATGATAATACCATATACCATTCAGTTTCAAAAAAAAAAAGAATTGGAGGCCAATATCTTAATGAACGGTTCAGTCACCCCCAATTTTGATGTCTCCGGATGTAATAGCTGATATGAATGAAGACTTGCCTCCACCCAAGTATTATGCCATGCGCAGCAAAAAGGTTTTGCTATCGGGGAAAACCACGAGGTTTAAAACTTATATCTAAATGTTAATCTTCAACAAACAATAAATAACTTTTATACCAAAACCGGGACCAAAACCATTTGCATTCTTTGTACTGCAACCCTTTCTTAACCGTTTTTAAATTATGGGATATTTGGTGTTAAAAAATACTTTACGAACCTTCCTGAAATACTATCCACAAGTATTAAATTACAAAAATCGCAGTTGAAATATTTGCATTTGCAATATATCCCCATTAAAAGTCACAGGGGCCCCCGGGGGGGGTACTCAACTTTTTTGGGGTAGGTATTTGCCTCCCGGATTTCAAAAATGGAGGCTCCGGACTAGTTTTGGGGAAATTTCAGAAATACGGCTGCGGATTTCCCGCAAGTCCATCTATTTTTGAGGTTTTTTGCAAAGAAAATTTTTTGTAGAGTAAATGGCTTTGGACAGAAAAGTATATAGGGTCTTGGAACTTAAAATTGGGCCTAAATGGGGGTCCACTAGCATGACAAAGAGCCCTGAAAATGAGGGTTTTTATAGGTGTGGCATTACCCAGTACTACCTCCCAATGTGACCCCCCCCCCCCCGGAAGCCAATTATTTGAGCTTATTTATTATTATTATTATTTTTCAATCTTTCTTTAACCCCGGGTAACTTCTTCTTCAGTATCTATACTGATCCCAAGAAGGCCTCGACAAACATTTCCAATAACTTACATTAAAATATAAAACATTAGCATATTTAAAACTATGTATAAACAGACAGCATAGAGGTTATGTTATTACAACTCTCACATACCCACTCGTATGCTTACACCCACGCTTTGTTTCACATTAATGAACCCCTGCGTTCATGCAACAAACACACACACACACACTCGCGCACCACAGCACACACACACAGCCCACAAACACACATACACCCACACTCTCACAACATTCAAACACACATAAACAATCACAACCTCCTCACACACAAAATACACCCACAACAAATTCAATTCATCCAACATATACGATGTAGGTTTGCCTTAAATTAGATACATCGTAAAACACCTCATACAAAGGAACCACAAGAATAACATCATCACCCTCTGTCCTTATTTTTAACATTGCACGTTTGGGAGCTCTGGTATCAAAAGTCCATGCATATCCAAAGATTGACGCCCACTGTATGAAAAAGCTGACCTAAAAGTACTCATTGTCACTACCATTGGCCACATGTGGAAGTGCTAGCAAACCTGCTGTTGCTTGCCTGGGAATTAATGCTATGTGTACTGGAAATATATGTGGAACCTTGACTAAGATACATGGAGCCATGCCATTGAGGCAGTTGTACATTAAGAGTGCCTTAAAGTAATTAGAACGGTCAGAATAGGGCTGCCATTTAAGAATAGGGAAACATAGATTTCAGAGTATGGTATTGAATTGGACGAAATAATTACTCTACCAGCGTTTCTGAAGAGCATTGAGCTTACGATATCCTCATTAAAGCACCGAACCAAACACACTTGGCATGTAATCTAAGTGTGGTTGGACCAATGACTTATAACATGTTTAACGATGAAACATCAAAGAAAACATTTATGCGGTCTTAGAGGAGCTAACTTACTAAAAACCTTCTGAATTACAGTATTTACATGCTTGTGCCATTAACTCAGTTTCAATATAACACACACACCAGGCATTTAACACTCTCGACTCTTTTAATTTTGTTTTATCATTAAATGGAAAATTCATGCACTATTTAACAGACGCAACCTAGAACCAGTACCATAAGCGAATATTAGTCCTTATCAGTGTTGAAAAAAGTTTGTACTATGTAGCCAGTGTTTAGAGCATTGAGTCACTGTGAGTTTCGCTGAGAACTATTAACAATTGTCTCCACTTATACATAGTATGTCATCTGCCATACATAGAATCTTGCTATGAGTACTGGCGCTGGGCAATCAATTGATAAAATTAAAATAGAAGTGGCCCCAAAATGCTACCCGGAGGAACACCAGTATCTATTTTTAGTGCTGCCGAAATTGAACCATTGAAGGCAACTCTCTGAGTACGCCCCGAGTAGGTACTAGAAAACCATTTACAAGTAATATTTGAAGCTCCTATGTACAATAATTTTCGTAACAAAATATCTATGTTGACCGTGTCAAAAGCCTTTCTAAGGTCGATGAAGGCAACCCCAGTCAGTTTACCACAGTCATGCTTGTTAGCCAATCAGCGACCATCGAGCAATCTCCCTTTTGTCTTAACTTAAGATGTTACGATTGTCGCCGAAGCTTTAAGAGACACCGGCACCTTTGAAAAATAGTGCGCACTCAAGATTTTTCCAAATGATATTTTGGATGGTTATAAAGCTTTTATAATCATAGTAGCCATCTTGAAATGAGTAGCCAAATCAGCGGCCTTATGGGTAAACGAACGATTTTATAATAAAATGACTCCAGTCGACTTTATTCAGCCAGACGGCGGAAATGGCGTTTACACAGAAACAACACGCCCGGAGTTGATATCCACGAGTTGTACCCTATTTGACCGGTCTGGTACCTCGGTGGTTTTAATATCAATAGTCCGAGTGTATGATATTCAAGTAATAGACACATTTGTTGATTAAAGTTACGGGGCAAAGAGCTAAATTAGTCCACAAATTACCTGGATGTCTTTCGTCGCCTCTTATTAGTCCCTATGCTGTTTTTTGGGTTTGTTATTTTTATGTGGTAAAATATAAGCTCGATTCTTTCAAAGACCTAGACTAGCATTTGAAAGCAACTTGAAGAAATTTTCATATTTTGTGAAATGTGCCAGTGTCGCTTTAATTAACGTTTATTTTATGGTTCTTGAGATTATGAGTAAAAAGCAACTTTAAAAATTTTGAAAGTACAAGTTGCAAACCAATTGAGGATCTGCTTTGTTCATACACTTTATTGGATTGTGCTGAAGAGAAACGGATGCTAGTTACCACCCGATGTTACGAAAATTGGTGGATTTTATTCACAGTTTATAATCTGGGTCTTACATGGTGAATTATTTGGGTTTTTGTTAACTTAGACTTTCAAAGAAATTGCTCTTTACAATGAAATCTTTCTCAGAGAACTTGCCTTTTGAGTTACTGAACTACGACCGAAAAACATTCTTTGATTCAGCGGACTAGCGTAGAGAAGAGAAAGAAGGGGAGAGAGAGGAAAGCTTTCAAGCACTTTCATCATGGATGGCAACCTTTTCATAAAAATCTAATTTTCTACTTAGAGTTTGGTATTGGAATGTTTAGTAGAAGAAATTGTACTTTAAATCAGCATCTTAATTAATTTTTTTAAGAGCACAAGGTATGAATACATTGAACATTAAACGCCTACAGCGGCATAAATATTGTTTTAAAAGCTTATTTTCATATGGGATTGTCACTTTTCATTTCTCACCTATCCTACTTATTTTGAGTCAAATTTATCTCAGAAATTTCATGAAATTTATCCATTTAAGCACTTTGCTATTTAAATTAAAACAATGTGTTAACACATTTCTGGCCTATCCCTTTATCTTGAGCGCCGGAAAGCAGTTGTTATAAATCCTACTCATTAACAGATTTGAGGGGTGTACCTTCCACTCCACACATGAACGTAAGCACACAATTTGCTGGCTGTATATTATTATTATTAGTATTACAGAGCATTTTGAGCTCTCCCCAAGGACCGGAGGGCTTACAAGCACAAAAGTAGTGTCCGACCGACGCCCAATTTTACACAAAAATATTTTTTCAACCAATTTAATATTTACACCGCACAAAAATTATTTGTCACAACAACACTGCATGAGTTTTTTTTACACACAACAGGAATTGGTTCACACAACATTGAGTTATTGTACACGCAACAAAAAATTTGTATTATTCTGACAACGTAATAATTTATATACAATCAATAATTTATTACACAATGCAATGATATATTACACAATGCAATACTATATGACACAATGCAATATATATTACACAATGCATGATATATTACACAATGCATGATAATTTCGCACAATTCCAATAATATATTAACCAATGCAATAATATATTAACACATGTCAATAAATATTGACAATGCCATGATATATTACCACCATGCCAGATATATTACCCATGCAATAATATTTACATCATGCATAATATATTACACAATGCAATACATATATACACAATGCAATAATATATTACACATGCAATATCAAAATTACAATGCAGTACTAGCTAGTGCACAATGCAGTAATCTATTACCCAATGGCAATGATTTTATTTACCCAATGCATGATCTATTTACCCAATGCAATGATATATTACACAATGCAATAATATATTACCAATCAATAAATATTTACACAATCAATAATCTAGTTACAATGAAATATTACACAATGCAACTAATTTATGTACACAATGCAAAAATATTTACAACCCTGCAATAAATATTTACACATGCCAATACTATATTACAACTGCAATATATTTGACACCTGCAATAATATATTAACAACACATGCAAAAAAAATTATACAAATGCACAATATATTCACAATGCAATCATATATTTACACAAGCAATATATATTAACACAATCAATAATATATTACACAATGGCAAATAATATATTACACATGCCAATATATTCACAATTCACTAATATATTTACCCAATGCAATAATATAATACCATGCAATAATATATTACACAATGCAAAAAATATTACCACAAGCAATAATATATGCACAATGCCCAATAATATATTACACAATGCAAAACTCTATATGCACACTGCAATAATTTAAACACACACCCGGAAGTTTTCATATTCACACCTACAAATATAAATAACCCACTCTTCCGTGAATTATTTTCACACGACAGATGCAAGAAATTAATAACAAACCACGCTTCCAGCATTATTTTTTTACACACACTCCTACAAAATAATACCCCACTCCCGGATTTTTTGCGCATGGCCTTAATTAAGTTAACACCACGCAAAAATTATCTCGCAATAAATAATAAAGGTAATGGACACGGATCACAATGGTCACAGAACTCTGTCATAGATATGTAATAGCGCCCTCACCTGCAATAATGACGATGCATAGGGTAGGACATGCCATCAAAACAGCAACTGTAAATTGCAATCGGCATCAACAACCGGCGTGACCTGAAGCTAGTCGTTTTCACATACCAACGGTAAGAAGGGCGCTCTTACGCACATGCGCACGGTTAAGTCCAAAACTTGACCAAAGACTACTTGTTACAAATATTATTTAATCTAAATGACCGTTTATTGGAATAGGACTATTTTGCAGCGGGGTTAATCCCCGGGTAATCCTCTAAACCGGACGAATTTTGAAGTTTCATATAGTGCGTTTAAAGCCACAGAACGAGCTTCAAGAACCCCGGGAAATTTTCAAAACTTTTCTGGCAATTATTTCAGATTTTCTTTCTTTGAAATTTTCCGAATTCTAAATTCTGATTTTTTGCATTTGGAGAGTTCAAAATAGGGATGATTCCTATAAAACAGGAAGGTTAGCATAATATTGAAGAATAATGTATTAGTTTAGTTTATTGTCAAACTGTGACGGTTGGCAGGTAGTCGCTTGGCGCAGCACGCGTCGTGTGGTTATTTTTGCTGCGTAATTACGCGTGCGCGTAATTGTAATGTACTTTTGCGCGAACGCATCTTTGAAAAACGAAAAATTAAATAAAGATCACTTTTTTACTAAAACACGGATTTTCTCAATGTTTGAGATTTTTCACAAAATTGGGCAAATTGTTCAGACAATATACTCCCTAAACAGGGATGTAAATTTTCAGGAAATTTCCTGATTTCAGGAAAGGGAACTCGTACTCCAAACATTTCCCCCTCATTCCGCATTTTATTTATTTCAGCCCGTTTTTAGGCCCTTTTTGCTCAATTACGCTCTTTTTCACAGGATTTCAGCACTCTTTTTCAGGAATGAGTAGTTGCACTCATTTTCATCTCTGTCCAAAAATACCGAAAAGGCAAGGTTTAACTATCCTACGATAGCAATCGATTTTCTGTAAGGAACGGTTTTCCTCAATTTTTTCATTTGGTCATTTCTAACTAAAAGAATATTCTCCAATATGTCCAAATTTTGGAAAAGAACGATAAAAATCACACTTTTGGTGACATTATTCTTAACTAATAGTTCCAAAAGTAAATCTCTATTTTAGAAAATGTGAACACCGGTTCCTAGATCAAATTGTTGTCTTGCTTATAAACATAAAATACACAAATAAAAAAATACAGTCAAATTGTTTTTGTTAGGCTGTCTGAAAATTTTGGTGCAAATCCTGGTTTTTTAGTATTTTTCTCAAATACGGCTAGTTTTCACGCATGAGTTGATTCCCACGACGGCATCCCCCTTGTTGTTACCGGTCTGTGACCTTTGGTATTCAATGTTATCGTGAGTACTAGTTTGTGATATCCATGTATAGACACATTTGATGTTAAAGTCAACGGCCACGTAAAAGTGAATTGGATGGTCCTTTATAATGCCCTATCTCTTTTGGATAGGCCTATATGTTCTTTTTATGTGATAAATTAGCTTTATTCCTTCCAATGGCCTATGACCTATCAGTTGAGAGCAATGAAAACATTCATATTTTGTGAAAATGTGCCAGTGACGCTTTCTTTGATGAATATTTCCCGGGCTGAATTGTATGTCCTTGGAACATGAGACGCGATACTGCCATGACGTGGCGGCGCCCAGGGGGGCAATGGGTGGGAAATTGCCCAACTTATTTTCTTACAACACCCCAGTTTTCCCCCAGCCAGAAGAAAAATGACAGAGGGTTTATTGAAACAACAGCGATTTAGGCTAACAAAAATCACCAATTTTTGCAAAAATCACTGATTTTGGACCAAATTTGTAAAAAAAATCTCAAAATGTTTGATTTTTTTGCCCCCCCCCCCCCAGAATTTCACTTTTGTTTGCCCCCAAAATTTCACTTTGCTTCCCCCTTTTCCCCCCAGAAAAAGAGTCTTGCGCCGCCACTGCCATAGTAATTAAAATATACGGAGCAGTTCCACAAATTACCATTTGGAAATCCCCAATGCCCTACTGAGCAGGTCGTTTCCTCGCTCCCCGCCCCCCCCCGGCTGATACATAAATTGCCCTCCATAAGACCACGTGTATCACTTGTCTATATCTATGCGTTCGCGTACGAGATGATGCACTAGGCCCTTCACCAAAAAGTATGGAAGTTGACTACGAAGGGAATTTGCGAAGCTTATGCAAAATTCACATGCCGGGGGCATTGGAACCATGTCCTCGGCTTCAAAGAGAAGAACATGAGATAATGGGTGTAGCCACTGTGTGATGTGTTGGCAAGGTTACACAAGTACACAATCACCTTGCCACTCTTCGCATGCTTGACAACTCCCGCCTGCAGAGCGCGCAACTCAACAACTCACTTGGTTGCCACACTTTGTCTGAGTCCTGTGCCTTCCCTATATTATTTATTCCGGATATTTTTGCGTTGTGTAAAATCATTATTGCATTGCTCAAAAATTCAGGGACTGTGTTATTTTAAATCTTTGTATACTGTAATAATTCATGCATGAGTAACAATTGTTCATTGTGTGAAAGTATTGCGTTTGTGTAAAAATCATTGCGTTGTGTAAAGAATTATAGCCGTTGTGTAGAAAAATTGGTTTGTGTAAAAAATATTTCCAATGTTATGATTAAAAGGATTAGCAGGCGATGTGCTAATTCCGAAACATCGAAAAATCATCACAATTCATGTTTTTATAATTTTGTTACTCGTGTGTTGCAAACATACCTGCCAGTGGTTTGGCTGTGAAATCCTGTATTAAAGCCAAGGCAGCACTTTTTATCTGATTCTGTAATTTCCTATAGTGCGTTATCAAAATTCCGACTTGTGAGATTCAAAAAAGTCTTTCCCGGTGAATATACACACATTTTCACCTGATATTGTGCACCATGATCATACAGTTTGACCTCAAACCAAACATTATTGATGTTTGTTATTCTGTACTAATGAAAACCACAATCCAGCTGTTTCGTGCACATTTTGATACTCCGGCGCTGTAATGTCTAATTCGCGGTAGACGGTATGGCAAATATCCTCAAAACTTCATTTTTTCACTATTTGGTGGTTTTTTTTTCGATATCAAAGCAGTTTCTATTGGAATTGCCACACTTATATCCCTGATTGTAAGTTAAATCAATGCAGTTCCACTTTTGTCGATTCTCTCGCATTATCGCTGCTAATCCCGTTAATTACTTACGGTTGTGTAAAATATTATTGCATTGCGCAAAATTCAGGGATTGTGTTATTTTATTTTTTGTATTGTGAAAATAATTCATGCAATGAGTAAAAAATATTCTTGTGTAACTGTTACGCGTTGTGTAACAAAATTTTCGTTTGTAAAAATATTGCGTTGTTTAAGAAATTCTTGTGTGTTTAAAAAATATTTTGTTGTATGATAGAATTATCTCGTTGGGTAAAATATTATTACATTGCAAAAATCTGGAGTGTGCTATTTATTTTGTATGTGAAAATAATTCATGCATTAAGAAAAAAATTATTGCATTGTGTAAAAAAATTATTTGCGCTTTGTCTAAAAAAAATATTGCGTTTGTAAATTATTGCGTTGTGTCAAACATTATTGCGTTGTATATCAATATTGGCGTTGTGGAATATATTTGTGTTGTAAGTAATTTTTGCGTGTTGTGTAAAAATATTATTGTCATTGGCCGCAAAAATTCCGGAGTGTGTTATTAATTTCTGTATTGTGAAATTAATTCATGCAGTGAGTAAAAAATATTCATTGTTGTAAAAAATTATTGTGTGGTTGTGTTAATAAATTATTGCATTGTTTCATATATTATTGCGTTGTTTAATTATTATTGGTTTGTGCAATAACTTATTGCGTTGTGTAATATATTATTGCGCTTGTCATATATTACTGCATTGTGTGTAACTTAATAAAGGTGGAGAGTGTGTAAATAATTCAGATGCAGTGTGATGAATTAATTGGTTGTGGGTAAATCATTCCTGTTGTGTGAAAATAATATTCTGTTTTTTTTTTTTTTTTTTTTTTTTTTTAAAATAATTTTGTTGCATGTAAATAATTACATTGTGGGGTGGAAAAAATGTTTTTTGTGTAAATTGTGGCGTCGTGTCGGACACCGTAACCAAAGTGAATATAAAACAAAAGAGAAACATATAACGATGAAAAAGATCTGACTTAAGGAGGCGTTGAACAAAACAGAATCCGCACTTCTAAGATCAGTCGGCAACCTCGTTCCAGGGTCTTGGTGGGCCGCCCAGCGAAGTAATCGGTCACCAGCTTTTACCTTTGTCCGTGGAAACGAGGATACGAGTATACGATCGGAAAAGGCACGGAGTTCTTTGTCTACATGCCTCAGAATTCAAAAAAGAGTGTAAATGAACGGTCACTGAGGTAGAGGAGCCGACCATTTATACACTTGTTCAATTAATAAAGCAATCGTGTAAACGAATACGCTGTTTCACAGGTACCAATGTAAAGAGTTAAGCAAGCCAGCCGACGACTGGTCTCATCCACAAGCAAAGACTAAGCGTTTTCAGCTTTGTTTTTGAAGACGCTGGAGGCGCTTGTATCAGATTGGGCGTGCACCCGACAGAAGGGAATTCGCATAAATCAAGGGGGAGAGGACCAGTCCTCGGACGGCATGGTGACAAGGGCTTCTTTAAGTAATGAACGGCGTATTCGCCAGAGGTTGCTCAAATGAAAATTAACTTTCTACAAATTGTATTGATGTGAGTGGGGGAAAAAAACCCCCCCCCCCCCCCCCTTAAAAAAATTAAGAGACCCATCAAGGGTGAACACCAAGGTTTTTCACAGCTCATATGGTAAATAAAAAGTTATTGTCTATTAACCTCACATTTCGACAAAGATGCAAATCCGAGAGTTTGCAAAATGAAAATTCAGTCTTGTCCTGGTTCAGTTGAAGATAGTTATTGGACATCCACGAAACGACATCAGAGTACAGGAGGAGAGGTTATCAACGGACACGCTGACGTCCTTCAAAACTCTTTGGTCGAACTCAGCATAGAGTTGAAGATCGTCAGCATAAGAATGAAAGGAAATGTTGTGACCTTTGATCAGATCACCAACGGGTGTTGTAATGTACAGGGTGAATGCTTGTGGGCCAATAATAGAACCCTGTGGCAATGAATAATTCAGGACATGTTCAGCGGAAAATTCGTGGTTAATAACGACTGGGTAGTGCGATTATTGAGATAAGATTTATACCAAGATTGGAAGCAACCCTTATGCCAAAACGATGCTCAAGCCTTTTCAACAAAACATCACTGATAAACAGTGTCGAAAGCGGCGGACATGTCGAGTAAGCCATTGAAGGACGGCTTTGCTGTTGTCCAAAGACCTAAGAATATCGGTTTGCACTTTGAATAGCGCCGTCGCGGTACTATGTTACGTCTTGGACGCGGACTGAAACCCCTCGGAAAGACAGTTGCCGTCGACATGATCCGTAATCTGACGTGACGCAGCCTTCTCGATGATTTAGACAGGAACATTTGTATTTGCCTACAGGTCTGTAACTTTTCAAAATTTAGGAGTTCCAATGTTACTCTTTTCAAATATGAGTAACAATGGAATGTTGAGAACATTCGGGGAAAAATGACCAACGTCAGAGATGATGAGTTACAATTTGTGTAATAATAGGTGACAGGTTTCGAGGTTGTTTTTCACCAACCAGGAAGGGAAAGTATCAAGAATTCATAGAATTATTTTCTGATGTTACCGTTGTTGAACATATTCATTAACCCTAACCCAGGGAGGGCTCTGAAGGAACTGTCTGAGGGGAAATGAGGGGGAACAAGGAAAAGTCGCAAATTCGGGTGGGATTCGAACCCAGGGCCCTCGGGCCCCAGTCCCATTACCCGGGACACCACGCTACGGCGGTGTCGCTGGCCCGGCACGCGATTTTCGTGCCCTCTCTGGACTTTCTGGACTTAGTGCATTTTCTCACTCAGTGCTGTGAGGTTTTGTGAGATTTAGTTGTGTTAGGGTTTAATTAATTAATACCGGTTAAGTTTCCGGAAAGGTTGAAACGTGAATGAGAAAATAACCCTTACAAATGAAACCTTTCAAAAACCTGCTTCTTAGGCTGAGGTTATGGCTCAATGAGGTGCAGAAATCTTACGAACGAAATAATTGGAAAAGTCCACAGAGTGTACTAAGTATATGTTATAAAATAACGGTGTAGACTTATCCAAAACACAGATTGTCAACAAGAACAGAACCGTAGTGAACACCACCATCAATAAAATACCTTAAGAATGGCTGATATAGGCCTCTTCCCCTGTCCATTGTCGAAGAAAGAAAACCTACCATATTTAACACAATATTATTTGTTCATTTGCGCACTGTAATGCAAGATGTAAGAACTTTCCAGAGCGACATTGTGGGGTATTTGCAAGCATAAAGTACATTGTGGGCGTATTTGCATAGTGGGTGTACCCCCACTATGAGTGCTTTGAAAGTCTAAAATGATGATTGTGAGCGTAAAAATATGAAAAAAATACTCCCGAATGATTGTTGTGTTTGTTGTCTATGTATTGTGTGTAGTGCACCACCCCTCGGACATACACAACTATTGCAATGACCCCCAGGAATACCACCCAGGAATATTATCTAGCACCTAGAAGAACCCTAGTTTTAAGTCGACTCAGTTACCGGCCATTGTGCTTTATTTTCCTTCAAGAGATCTTGTCTCAAATAGGTAATCT
>JAMKCH010081723.1:0-18060 GCA_023653785.1 Ophioderma brevispina
AAACACGGCTGCTAGCACAGCCATTGATTCTACCCCTGGTATAAGATGCTAGCCGATCGCTGGCCGGTGTAAAGTTAATTATAGGACCTGCTGGACTCATAGTCCACCTACCAGGTTAAAGAATAGGGCAACAGCGATTCAGTGGCTCTTCACGCAATATTAGTTCATGCTTTAATTCCGTTATCGTCTATTAATCGTCTATCTTTCATTTTTATGGGTTTTGTAAAATACATGTCCATTTTCCCAAGCTTGTACAGTAACGGTTTTGGAAGATCCATTATGAAAATGTTTCCTGCCATCCCAAAGGCCGATTTTTTTTGTTTGCGCCATCTATGCTGAAGGGCATGGGTTCAACTGTCCGCTGGCTCAATGTTTCCCGGAAACCACCTTAGGTGGCGCGCACCCGACAGGGGCTTGACGGCACACTCTAGGGGGGGGCTGCGTGACTCATTATGCTAGACTTAGTCACATGGGGCACAAAACCCGTGACATTTTGTCATACCCATGGTATTTTGCAACTGTATGTCGGGAACGCATAAGGTAATGTATGGTTGCCAGTACCTGAGTTTAAAAGTTCTTCTTTTGCTAACTATATTGACCCGAATCCTTGCTTACATAACATGTCCATACTTTACTTACAAAGAATTATCTACCCTTGAAAAGAAATGCCACCTGGCTTTGAAAGCAGGCAAAGATTTTGCTTGCTATTAACTAGTGGGAGGCCCGCGCCTTCGCGCGGTCC
Organism: Ophioderma brevispina; assembly: GCA_023653785.1. Taxonomy (NCBI): domain Eukaryota; kingdom Metazoa; phylum Echinodermata; class Ophiuroidea; order Amphilepidida; family Ophiodermatidae; genus Ophioderma; species Ophioderma brevispina. The sequence continues at coordinate 743 of JAMKCH010081723.1, forward strand.
CCGCTAGCTGAGTAAACTTGAGTGATCACTGAAACAGTACCGTGTGGCCATCACCGGGCGCCATGATGAAAGAGGTTACACAGTGGCCCCCAATACTCAACCACCACCAGGCTATGATTAACGACAATTTTGGCATATTGTTCGCCGGTTCTAGCTTGATCCCCCTCAGTATTCGTCCCATGTTTGGCTATTGTTTATTGCCTGCCAATGAGGACGATTTTTGATTGGTACTAACACTTCTTGAAAAACTAACTATTCCTTTGCCAAACCGTATGAATTACCTCACGCAGGATTCTGACCAAAATCACAGATTACGTCTTACAACATTTTTGTGTTTTTTCAAAAAAAAACGAACAAACAACGAACAAACAAACAAACATCCTATTGTTTCGATGTAACAAAAACTTTTAAAGCTTATGGATTTTCCACTTTCCCCTTGCCGTCCGATCATCCGAATAAATTTTAATTTGACAGTTTGCACACTATAGGTCAATTAGGGACATAAAATTGATTGACATGATAGGCATGAGATGCCCCATATTGCTGGTAAAAACTACCATAACCGGGGGGACACTTCCACCTGGAGGTGACGGGTATGTAAGGCTGTTAACTAATTTGCACGCTGAGCAATTCTGTATATAAGTTATAACACATAATTCAGTAGTGGCATTTGAAGATTGTGCCTTCCAAATTTTGTAGGTCATTTGGGAGCCATCTAAAAACGAACAACAAGGCTATGCTTTTTTAACTCATTTAAATGCATTTTCAGCTGCCTCATGAAATAAATATTTGGAAATGTTTTTTAACAAGAAAAGACAAAAATTTACCAATTCATCTTTGAGCGAGGATATAACTCGCCTGCAAGCAACGCAAAGAGTTAAGAAAGAGCCCCAATTTTCAGCAACCGCTGTCACCCCAAGACCCCATGTTGTGATTGAAAATGGTCACCCACAGACCCCATGTATTTTGAAATGTCACCCAAAGACCCCCCTGTCATGTATTTTAAATGAATAATATGAATATGAATATAATTTTGAAAATGTCACCGAAAGACCACATTTGGAAGAGTTTACCACACTGTCACCTAAAAGACCCCTTTTTGGGAGAAATTTTGAAAATTTTCACCCAAGACCTCTATTTGTTTGAGTCCTCTGTCACCCACCCCAATTTCCCCGTGTTTGGAAGCGCCAGCCTTACACCCTAGCATTTCATTCTGTGACCCGTCCAGGATATACTCTTACCTCGCGTAAATATTCCCTAGGATGGTGTTACAAAACAACACTACTGAACATACACCATGTCAAAGTGCAGTGTACACGTTTACACAACGGGTGACAACGATTCACTTGGCAACAGGGTAAGTTGAAATCGCAGCGCCAATTTTGCTTACAACCACGTGCTACACCATTAAAATGATGCAAGCAAAATTTTAAATGCCATTAACCTAGGGGTGTCCACCTGAAAACAAATACTGGTATTCTAAAGAACATATTTCTACATCAATGGTGACAAATCTTTTCGTGGACACCCTCTATAAAATATGGTTAAAGTTGGAGCAAATTTCGCATTTTAGCAGTGCGATGATCAAACTCGTGAGGGATTATGGGTTCCTGGGCAAAGCTCGAATTAATCACGACAGCATTTTGAATTAGTCTCAGCTAGGATCACGCAGGCACACTGATTCAACTTGGCAACAGTAAGTTGAAATCGGCAGCGCCAATTTTGCTTACACACCACGTGCTTTACACATTAAAATGATGCAAGCCAAATTTAAATGCCATAAAACCTAGGGGTGCCACCGGAAACAAAGCTGTCATCTCTAAGACATATTTCGACAATCAAATGGTGACATAAGTTTTCGTGGACACCCTCTATAAATTTTTGTAAATATGTTAAAGTTGCAGCAGCAAGTTTCGCATTTTTTAGCATTGCGATACAAACTCGTGAGGGGATTATGGGTATCTGACAAGTCGGAATTAATCAACGACAGCATTTTGATTAGTCCAGCTAGGAGTCACCGCAGGCGGCGGGAGGAACACTCTTAAATTGACTTTCGGTAGAAAAATAACCAGCTAATGACCTAAAATGCCCAAATATCTATGATTAGGACCAACATTTTGACATTGTACGCATGGAACCGCCCTTAGAATGGTTTCAACAATGTTGGAAACGCTGAAAACCATACGAAACAGCATACAGCTGACCAAAGTGAATTTTGTGATGTTATTAAATGACCCCCGTGACGTCACGATGAACGCATAGAGCATCACCTGTTAGATCACATGTTTTGTCGCACATTCTTTCTTCGTCTTCGGAAACCGTCTTCGGAAGCATTCGATGCTCGGAAACGTTCCCATCCAAACATTTTTTTCTCTTCAAATTGATACCAAAAAGCAGGGGAAAGAAGTCAGGGAATAGGGGGAAGGCTAAGGGACAAGGCGAAAAGTAGAATGAAGAGGATATAATTTGATCGCTTTGAGAATTGTTTCGATTTTACAATCGAATCATTATTCCTACGCAAAATTGTATTTAGAAATTGTTGGCTTTTTTAACCAATTTAGTAGGTTAGTTTAAGTATTTCTATTTTCAACACTAACAACAAAAATCCCGCGGGTGCGCAGTCGCTTAAGTCCTGGACTCGTAGCTTAAGCTTTTTTTTCCCTGCGATGGTGTTTCGACCCCCACACAGGGCGCCTTATTTTCCTCCTGTTTCATCTCCTATATATACATTAATAATTTTCAGGCCTAATGGTATTCACAATACTAATAGATTTATGTATTGTTTCTCGAAAACTACGTGTTATAGGCCGGATCGGACCGTATCAAATAAATACACTCGTACAGACGAAAGTATTGTGGAATACCGTACCAGGGGTGTGAAAGCTGGCGATACACCTAATCAACTATGATCATGATATGTATGATGAAAAGAAGAACAATCAAATCAGTATGTGAGAGGATGCATTCCCAGTGTGGGTAATGCATCCTCTCACCCCAAAATCTTAATCATAACAACATCATTCTCCAAGCACAGGAAACTACACACAATTAGTGTGCACTCAAATTTTCAAGACATTACCAAGTATCATTGAAATCCCTTCAGCAGTGCCCTCAACAAACACCCAAGACTGTTTGCATTATTGATTATATATCCAGGCATTTAGTATTTGCACATGCCTATAGCCATCATGCCCCCCCTATGCGCCCTGAGGGATTCCTAAACCACATCTATAAATGTACAGGTACCCCTTCTTCTGGCCAGACGCAACAAACATGGCATCTATCTCTATTCCGAAAAACTCTCTGGATGTATGTACGGACGGATGCAATTTGCTATATGCCGCTCGTCAACCAAAAACGACAACCTAAAAGACACCTAAAAGGTAAAACCTGATATGTGTCAAGACGTTCTATTTTAAGAGCGCGAAACCGAGAACTGCGAATTTTATTTTTAGTTGTTTTTGTTTTGTTTAATCTTCTTTTTTTTGATTTTATGAAAAGAAAAACAGTCACACATTAAAAAAAATTCTCAAACGACTCAGGTTCAGGTTTCCTTTGAGGGCCTGCTACTTGTATCTTGGTAACGCAGTACTACCTTCGCCAAGGGCCTAGTTGATGGCGCTAAACTGTCACCCACCCCAATTGGGTTTGTGAAGGAATCTGAGGAGAGGTACTTGTTACCTAATGGAAAAAAGATCTACCCCTAAAATGGCGTCATGTCGGAGAGCCAATGGCGGGCCATCCATTCATATGCGCTTCTGCTTGCATGGGTGGGGCGTGGTTGCCGCAAGGCTAGCCCATTCCCGAAACTTTAAATTGGCGTCAGGAAGGCATCCGGTCAATTATATCTTTTGCTACAATAAACCTCACACCCAGCAGGATTGCTGAGTGTGAGGTAATCCGGCCACCCTCAAGTTTAGCGGGGACAAAAACCGGATTTAAAACTTTTGTTTAAACCACGAACTACCGAACTTCTCCTATCTGTAGGAGACCTTAAAACTCATGTGTAACTCCTGTCATCGAGTATTATGTCTTACTATATTTGTGAGTAACTTTTTTGAAAGTAACAACAAGTAACAAAAGTAAACAAAAATAATAACAGTAAATCACAGAAGACATAATATAAACAAGCCTCTCTGGGGTTACTTTGATTATTCTGCAACCTCTCCCCACCCCCCCCCTTATCTTTTAAGTTCATTTGTTTTTATTTGCATGTCTGCAGCATTAAAAGTTTTTAATCGGACGCCATGAGTGATATTTTAAATTCATGTCTGTTAGCTTGTAGTAGAAATGCTTGATGGTTCTTTATTGCTGTTGGCAATCATAGTTTTATCAAGCCTCCACACCTTTATATTTATGATACCTATCGATAGACCAAATACTTGGTGGGGCAGACCTTTCACTTTCCAGGGTGTTACTAAAATTATAATTTCTTCTTTCCTTATTTTCTTCACTGCCCAGGTTACAACCCCACTTTTTGTTTCTTGTTTGACATTGTCGTGATCATTTAAAGATTTTATATGTAGTCCCAGTGCAGTCATATTTTTTTTTCCAATGATCGTTAGCGCTTAGAGTCAGAAAAAATTGGATTATTGTTCGCGGGTAGCAATCCTTGTTTAAAGCTTTTGACTTTGAAGACAACTTGAATATAATTACTATTCCAGACTAACGTTATTTGTCAGACACAGACACAAAGAGTGTCAATTTAATACGGCAATGGTTTTTTCCCTCAATATCTTCTTAAAGGAATCAAAGCAAGTAGACCATGTGCATACAGAATATATACGACACTACAATATACTACAAACACGTCCAGAAATCACCACCCCACATATAGACTAGCGGCTTACCGATATTTTGTATGTCTGTCACGCTTCTTGATTCAGTCATATCGGCTCATCATGCTGCGGCATAAGCTGCTTCAGGGCAACAGTTTTAGCATTCTCACTCACCTTCCGTGAAGTGTTCATAGCTTCTTACAGTGTTTGTTGGAGGAAATAAATGTTTGAACGAATCTCACGCGTCGCCCAAGTTCATCCATTATTATGTTTTGAGAATGCTTCCGTCCTATACTTTTCTACACATTTTTTAAAAACCTATTCTTTTGTATACCGACATCCGCTAAGAGTTTCAAACATGACTGAGTAATTGGCATCCGCAATTTGCAACCCGAAACATGGCTGTCTCTGCGAACAGATTACAGTCGTTGTTGTCTACGGGTTCCCAATGATTCCAATAGCTGGTATATCGATGTAGAGGTCGCAAGACGTAGTCAAGACCAATACTTCAATTAGGGCGGGTGTCAATTTCTGGTCGAAATCAATCGATGACGGCAACCAAACAACAAGCGAAAACAAGTGAAAGTCACGGCGGCCAAGACTAGAAATTCTCGATTTCGAAGCTTAAATGAGGAACAGCACCTAATCAGGGTCTTTCACAACATAAGGTCTTGACTGAAGCACTTTTCCGGATTACTACAAATCCTCCGCGAGCGCCACCCTCTCCCATGTGAAAGCGAATTACTTTACACGTATGGGTCTGCACTCTCCTAAAACATTCCGCATATTAGAATTTAGGACGTGACAGTCTTAGTCTGCATTAAGAGACTTTTTAAAGAGCTGTTGTATATACTCCTGGTGCCAATATTACGATTACGCTCGGTTTTTCGACACCAAGATCACTCAACGTTCTCGAACAGCTACGATTTGTAGATATCGTTGAACTTCCATATCCGATGGTTTGAATCATATCGACCAGTTAATGCAGCAATGTTTTGTAACATGTTAGGGCCTGGAAATAGGTCGGCCTGACTTTTACAAACTGGGAATGTACTATTTTATATTTTTACTACTATGGGTCTAAACGATTCATCGGAGTGATTCGCAAGGCAACAAAGAAGTGAACGTAGGAAGGATGTTACCTCTGGTCTATACTTCACGGACGCATAACCCCCCCCCCCCCGCAGCCGCCCGCAATTGGCTGTAAGCCTGCTAAAAACTAAAAACGGGGTCCGTCTGCTCATAGAACAGTCCACGTACGGGTATTAGAAGCCGCTGACTATGTTTTTCAGTTTGTAGACTTATGGACCATCGTTTTCACATTCATGCATGGACAATTGATATTAATTATTAAAAGAACATATATTAGATGTTGAATCTTAACAAGGACTTTTATTATGGGAATAACACTCCAGTTTTTGGAAAAATAAAATTTGATGACTTACACGGCATTGTATTAGTTTATTATTTTGCTTCGGGGGCCCCATCAGGAAAAAATGACGTACGTATCCATACATTGGAAAAAACAACCGATTATCGTCATCGTCCGTCGGTTTTGATCAGTAGGAAAGGTAAATTTTGTAATTCTGTTTTAGACATAATACGGTGATTTTTGAAAAAACAACTAACACGTTGAGGGGGCAAGGGTCATGTAAAACTTGGTTTACCATAGTCGGTATTGTATATATCGGTCGCCCCCGAAAAAAAAGAGACACGATACCACACCAAACTCCCCCCTGAAACCTGAACCCGTGCCCTGGTAATGGTAACCCCTGACACTGACCAACTATTCATTTCGTTATTACCGTTTATAACTACATACGGCAAAGCAGCAACATTCTCTGTATCTCCGTTGTCACAAACAGGTAATCGTCAAGTTGAGACTATACATGTTGTTCCCTATACTGTAGTAACGACTAGTTTCAATGCATTGAAGGCGTAGTAAAGACTATTTTCAAAATTTTTTATAAACTAAGGTAGTTTGAAATTTTCAAAACAAATTAATCGTATATGTTAAATATACTAGTTCTGAATGCTCTCCTAGAAAGCGAAGGAGCCCCCATTCGAACCTAACACCTATAGAATGATATCTATCGCTCTTCACATCCTGCTTTAATAGGCTCAGCCTTAAGGCGTCGTGCATGTAATACAAGATCGCCGTTTCGAATCCGGCCCAGCGCATATGGGGTTTTTTTTTCAACACTATCGTGGCCTTGCATCTCCAGGGAAGATTAATAAATTATATTTTCACAATGCAGTTCAAGTCATAGTGTGGGGTACTTTTCAATGACGTACTTACCAGCATAGGGGTAAGCTAATCTTAACTTGTTTTTCCACATGTTCAAATTCAAAGCAAGCAAAATAATGCTCCTTATAGTGATAGCCATGAAACGGTAATAGTAGCAGACTAGCAGTGTCATGTCCACGCATGAATTTGATTTGAAACAGTTAACATCAATGATAGCTTATACTGCCATCTTGACACCACACCATGTGACTGGTCATCTCAACGCAAAGACTTGCATGACACCGCATGCTTCTAACTGCCATTTCCTGATCCAATTTAGCAACTGTAACTGATGTGGTATCGGGGTTCTTTCCTTAAGATCTTGGGTTCCTCAATGGTATGTGATTTGTTACCATTTGGAATCCAAATGTGTGATTGGAGGCCAAAACTAATGGAAACTTCTCTTGGCACAAACTTACCTTGGCATCAATAAATTGGGTTTCCGAATTTGACACGCCTCACTTTGTTTACTCCAGATTTCATGTGATTAATTTCAGAAATCGTCGAATCTTAGGGGGCCTATGGCAAAGTTAGACGAGTTCCCCCAACCCTTCAAAAATATCAGTAAGTTTCTTCTTGGTTTGATGGGGATAGGTAAGTATTAAACTTCCTCTTTTCTCTTTTCAAGAAAGTATATTTCCGGCTTTACGATCTTGAAGATCATGATTTTTTGAGGGTGTGCAGAAATTTTGGGGCACCATGTTGATCCCTCGCGAACGCATGACAGCATTGCTTTTTTTTTGTCGCATGAAACTCTTTGCATTCTCTCTCTCTTTGACTGAGTGCTTTTATTTAGACAAAGACGAGGACAAATTCAAATTGAGCTTGTAAACCAGATATTTTAGAAAATACTTTTTTCAGACCTGTCTACGTGTAGGAGATAGCATTGATCTCAGTTCCCCATCTTGAAAACTATTGGACTGAAACTGGTCTAGGCCAAGGCTATATGCACGACTCTCGTGTACAAAATTCTAAATTGGCTATACTACTGACACCCACAGGCTTATCATTATCTAACACCATAGTCGTCACACAACTTCAATTTTACATTATGCTACAGCCTTTCATATGGCCTAACGCATGTAATATCAGTACATTTGTAAGTTTGCTTAAATTCGCTCCAAGTTAGTCCAGCCCACGTCCGTTGCCACTGTTTTCATCGTCCCCTCTGCTATTAAGTTCCATCATCCTGCTTCTGTTAATTACCTGTGCATAACTCAACACTCCAGAAACTTCCCCTGCAAAAGTATCTCTAGACTATCAAACATATACCATACCCTGACAGACGCGCATGGCTACAGACTATGCGCTCTGTAGCCATGCGCACCGATACACTCTACTATCAAAACAGCCCTATTAAATTATTATACCATTATAACACCCAAAACCATGTGCACTCCCTGTATCCGTATATAAAACCGGAGAGATTGGAGGGTTCTCTCGGTGGCGTTATTTTTTTGTCGTTATTGAGTTTCCAAAGGGCTCTCGATCTCTGTATTTAAAGCGCACTGGCACATTTTTCACAACAATATGACATTTCTTCTTTTTTTTTTTTTATTATTCCCGTAAGGTGTCTTTATTTTTTTTTTTTTTTTTTTTCCAGCACATAAATACAAAATACAATTGCATGACACATACGCATTTACAATTTACACCTACAAAAGGAAATTTAAACGCAAGACAAAAAGATACAGTCAATAACACTACTTATGAGCTTGAATTATTTCTGACAAACATCCTATCTTAGAAGGTCCATTTCTTCCCATGAACCATATCTATCTGGTTTCGAAGCATACTTTGTTCATGTTCAACCTTTTTCAATAAAAACATCCAGTTTTTTGAATCAGCTAGACTGGTCATTATATTACTCTGGACCCTGCATTTATGATACAACGCTTGATCAATAATAGAACCATATTTAAAATGTGGAATATATTCATGCTTAAAAATACCAGACAACTTCCAGATCCATATGTTATATTTATATCCCAATGTTAAACCCATAAATACTTTCTTCTCCACAAGTCAGAAACATACCTACAGGACCACATTCACTACATGTTCCATAGGTTCCCGCTGCTCCTTCCCCACAAAACAGCATTTAGATCATTATTATACCAATCTTATACAGAAACTCATTTGTAGGCAGGAATTCGGTTATAAACCTGTACTGCAAGTATTTGTGTCTTAGTATCCATGGTACATTGGTATGGCATTATAACAGAATTACAATTGATTATCATTAGCACCCTGGTGTAAGCTCAACTCATTACCAACTTCTGCTGGTGGGTTCTTTAGGGACTTAACACTGATGGTTCAGTAATTCTAGCAAATGCAGGTAAACTTTTTGAGCCATCTCATAAGATCAACTCAACAGCTGGAATCACAATGGTGTAGTCAGTACATGTCAATTATTCTGAAAGCTAGTTTGAAATAGCATGAATCAATCAAAATATTTCATATAATTATTTTATATTTTTGGGTTTTATTCTTGTTTTAAAATCATTATAAATTAAGTCATAAAGGCGTTGGTTAACCAACCACCTTACAACATCTGAATATACAGCCTGTCTCTAAAAAAATGGGTACAAGCAAAACCCGTTTTTTTCATATTATATCTCACTCTAAAGTAAGTCTTATTGTACATCACATTCAGAAGAATACCAGGCTTTGCGGATTTTTTGTTTTCAGCTCATTTGTCTTGTTTCAATCGAAGATAACCTAGTTTACTGCGGAACCAAATCGAGTTTGTGCCACTTTCGGTTGAAGTGGAAATGGTGAATGAGTTTGTTTAACAGAAGTTTTCACACTTGGGCAGCTATGAAATCTTTAAAAGGGATTAACTTCATAAATAAACACTAAAATGTGGGAAGTTATGATCATTAGTTCTGGCTTTAGACAAGTGAAAACATGGGGTGGCGGGGGACTACTGTTCTTTGTTTATGAAAGAGAACCTGAGCGTACAGCCGACGTACAACACCTGGAGGGGAGATTTTTTATGGTCCTTGAAGTAGCAGGAAACCGCACTTCCTAACCACCTGTTGATATCTTTGCTTCCATCAATTTTTAAATTGACTTACATTAGTAATGCCCAAATATAGTTTGCCAATTCTTAAAAAAAAACCATTTCTTGATTGAGGTATATTTTGGTTGCCATTACATAACAATTCTCATTTGGCAATGATTTTAACAGACAATTTTGAAATAAATTCAAAGTTCTCATTTCATTGACGTGCAATCAATATTTGTATTGTTTTTTATTATTTTGAAAAGAAGATATTTTATCATGAACTGATTATGTTGACTATTAAACTTTGTCATAAAACTGACTTCCGTTGTTTCTTTAATCTGTGTCTTTTGTTGTCTTGTCAAGTTGCAATCTTTGTTTTGAGGATTTAAGACAGCATGGCATAACTGGGATAACAACTCGGCCCATGCTAAACAGTGTCACAAAAATCAATTTTGTTGTATCTTCATCGCATTAAATTGAATATATCTCCGATTGACAAAAGCAAATAAGGTGCAGGTGAAAACAACGCGACCATTGGAAAAGCCTGGTCTTTTTTCTTAATATTAAGCCAGTCACGAATGCCTTATTTTGAAATTTCATATTTACCCAAATTTTTTTCTGCTTGTACATAGTTTTTTTGAGACGCTGTAATTAACCCCTTTTACGCTCCATGATTTATAGAAACAGTTTCCTTATTTATTTTAATATCTACTGTTATACCATAACACGTGGATTCAGTAATTATACTCAATCACGCGCTGTTCTCATTTTATTAAACCAATGCCTTTTAAAGAAGACTTAACAGGACACATTACCAATTATCATAGCAAAAATCAGTATGCTTTTTTGGGTTGCACAACCAGATCCAATTCCTGCATATTAATTAATTTTCCCTAGAAATAAACTTTCCATTTTCCATTATTGTTTCTCAGCCAAAAATTTTTAAACCCATGGCATTTTCAAAGGCTGCAATAAAATGTTGAATTTTATCATCTTCAGTCACCACATCTTTACTTTACCAAGGTATCATCCATACCCTATTTATTTTATAATCAGAGTCCCTTTCCAAGAATTTAAAAGACACTGATTTAGTTTTTAATAAAGGAATTGGGAGGATTTGGTAGGACTGAAAATAAATAGGTCAATTTGTGAAGTGCTAATGATTTTATAATTACACTACACCCTTACCTATTGGGTCAAAGCCCTTGCGACCAAATATTTAGTATATTTTGCAACTCTTAAATTGCATGTTCATATTTAATTTAAACAGATCACTTTTGTCAAGCGAAATATTGATGCCAAGAAACTTGACTGGGGCCTTTGTCTAAAACATATCTTTATCAGGGAAGGTTTTAACCATTCATTTCACAATCATTATTTTGGTCAAGGGAACCAATTTTCAAAAAACTAGACTTGGAGATATTTAACTGTAAACACCGTAATAATACAAATTTTAATTACTGGCAATGTCAATTATACATTGATGACTTGGCATCCATCCAAACTTAGTGTTGTGTCATCTGATTGAGTAAGATTTTAATTTCAATCCGAATTACTTCTAATACCCTGTTGATATTCTCATTACAACTTATAGGCATTCCATTAATCTGCACATAAAAAAAAATGTAAGCACCTTAGGGGCGGGCCTCCTTGACGACACCCGCGTGTCAAATTAAAAACTGGATAATAACACGCATTATTTAATACCACAACTATTGCATATCATATAGAATAACTGAACCCATTTTTTAGAAGATATTTCCAAAAGCCAAACACTCAAGACATTTCTTAAAAAAGACCACACACTCCAACTTGGTCATAATACTAACTCCTTTTCAAATCATAAAATAATGTACCAAGCAAGCAATAGATAGTAATATCATTAATATCTGTCATCTCATTATATCCAAACCAATCTAACATTGTCCCTCAGATAGGATCTTTTTAGTAAAAAACGCATCAGTGATCATTTAACTGACGGGCTTCAAGACATCTTATCTTTCATTCTATTAGCTATAACTTTGGCCGCAAGCTTGTAATCGACAGGTAGAGGGAAGGGCCCTCCAACTTTTTAGCATCAATTTCATCTTTAAGAGCATCCTAGGAATTAAGGCTTAACACCCCTACACTGGCTAATAGATAACTTTCCTTGACTAAAAGAGTAGTTAATGATTAGAAACTAAAACAGTACCTATCTGATTCCAGACATTTATAGAACTCAATCGGAAAACCATCACACACACCTGGGCGCTTTTATTATCGCCATAGATTTCATAACATTGGCCATACAATTCCCCGGTGTTATCATACCTTCATCACTTGCTGGCTGTCTTCAGCGTGGAAATTGGTAGGAATATCAATTTGGGGTAATACTCAATCTTTCAGAATATCACACTTTTTGAAAAAGCTTTGTTATCACTAGTATACAACTTGGAATAAAATTCAACTTCTTCGTCAAGAATTGCTTTACTACCTGTTAGAGACATCATCACCCTTTCATTTTTTAATTTACCTATACCTTTTTACTGTAGTGTCGCGTTTTCAGATTACAGACGTAACTAGAATTTTTTTCGGCCGTCCTCTACCCTTCTTGGCCTTTATCTACGAAATCATGCCTAGCCCCTTTGCTTTGTAACTATACATGATTCTATAATCCCTTTTCTTTGCTTCTAAAATACTAAGAGATATTTGGGTCTAATTTTTGAGAAATTTTAACTCCAATCTGAATCCCTTCTAATCTTTCTTGAAACTTATTACGATTCCTTAGCTTTTTCTACCGAATATCTATAGAATCACCTTCACCTCGAACCACATCATTTGATTTGTTCCCACAAAATGGTCAGAGATTGGCAATCTCTATTATCATTAAAAACTTTCAATGCTTAATTTCACCGGGTTTACATAATCTATGTCCTTCCATAGCACCTTTAATTTCAAAAAAAAAAACACTTTACCAGGCTTTTCATAATTATCATTGAGTTTATAGATATCATTGAGTGATCATTCTATACCCATGTGATATTGCAGTACTTTCTACCTGCTTTAAGTTTTTCGTAATAGAAATATCTAACGACCAAAATTGGTGGGTCCACCATTCGCCTTTCCTGTAAATATTTGGATTTGGATTCATATCCCGCCAAATATCAACTACTCACCTTTTCTTTCTCCATGCATTTCAATGATTTCTCACTGCTTTAAATTGGTATGCAACCTACCACCCTTTTTATCCAGAGTTAAATCTCATCATTAATAAGTCGTATTGTACATCACATCAAAGAAGAATACCAGGCTTTGCAGGATTTTTTGTTTCATCTCATGTGCTTTTTTCACAAATTGAGGATAACTCTAGTTTATCTGCTGAAACACAGGAAATAATCGAGTTGTGCCACTTTCTGATTGAGTGAACATGGTGATGAGTTTGTACACCCATAAGTTATTCACACTGAGGCAGATATGAAATTCTTTAAAAAGGGATTAACTTCATAAAGAACACTCCACATAATGGTGGAAGTTAGGATCAGGAAGTGTCTGGCTTAAGATAAGTGACCTACATTCGACATACTGTTCTTTGTTTAGAAGATAACCTGAGCGTACAGCCGACTTACAACAAGCACCTGGAGGGAGAGATTGTTTATGGTCTTGAAGACAGGAACGCCAAAATCTACCAACATTTTGAATACTATGCTTCCAAATTCAAATTTTTATTGACTTCAACAATTAGTAATTACAAAGATAGGGCAATATTCTTAAACCATTTCTTTGGATTTGGATTGTGTTATTTTGGTTCATTCCATTCTTCTGGCATGATTTTAACAGATAACTCATTTTGAAATAATTCAAAGTTCCATTTCATTGACGTGGCATAATATTTGTATTGTTATTATTTACTGAAAAAGAAGATATTTATCATTTGACCTGATTATGTTGCTATTAAAACTTGGTCGATAAAACTAGACTTCTTTTGTTTACTTTAATCTTGTTTTGTTTTTCTCTTGTCACGTTGCCCTCTTTTGTTTTGAGTTTTAAGATACAGCATTGCATAACTGGGAGAAGGCAACTCTGCCATGCATAAAAGTGGCACAAAATCAATTTTGGTGTTCGCATTAAATTGAATATATCTCCGGATTGACAAAACAAATAAGATGAAACAAACACCATTGGAAACCTGTTCTTTGTTCTTAAATATTTTCCAAGTAAGAAGACTTATTTTGAAATTTCAATATTTAACCAATTTTTTTTCTGATTGTCCATTTTTTTGAGACAGGCTGTACTCCCCCTTTTACGCTCCATGATTTATAGAAACCGTTTTCCTCCTTATTATTTTAATTAATACTACTGTTATACCATAACACTTGATCAGTAATTATATCATCACTCGCTTTTTTGGTTCTCAGTTTAAACCATGCTTTTAGAACTTCATACCGGAACACATACCAAATTTATCATAGCAAAAATCATTATGCTTTTTTTGGTTGCACACCAATCCAATGCCTGCAATATTTATTAATTTCCCTAAAAATAAACTTTCCATTTCCTTTTGTTCTCTCAAAAATCTGTGAAACCCAGGCAATTTTTCACAAGGCATCAATAAAATGGTGAATATTATCATCTTCAGTCCACCATCATCTTTTACTATGACACAAGGTTCCCTATTTATGTTATCAGATTTTCCCTTTCCAATATTAAAAGACACTGATTTAGTTTTTTAATAAAGGAATGGGAGGGTTTGGGTAGGGACTGAAAATAAAGATGTCAATTGGGAAAGTGCTAATGCTTTTATAATGACAAACCTTAACCTAATTGGGGTCAAATCCCTTGCGAACAAATATTTAGGATATTTTGCAACTTCTTAAATTGATTTCATACTTTATTGGGGGGATTAAACAGATCACTTTTGTCCAGCGAAATATTGATGCCACGAAACGTTGACTGGGCCTTTTGTCTAAACCTGTCCTTTATCAGGGGCACGGGTTTTCAAAATCATTATTTTGCAAGGACCAATTTTCAAAACTCGACTTGATATATTTAACTGTAAACGCGGAAATAATACCAAATTTTCAATTACTGCATTCCTTAGAAATGATGCCTTGAATCCATCCCAAATTAATGTTGTGTCATCTTCAAATTGAGTAGTTAATTTCCACAGAGTAATTCTAATCCCTGTTATATCTCATTACACGTCTAGCAAATTCCATTATTCTGGCACATAAAATAAAAATGTAATGCAACTAGGGGGCATCCTTTACGGACAACCGCGGGAACCGCGTGTCAATTAAAAAACTGATATATAACCATTCTTAATGCCACAACTATTATAGCAGTATAGAATAACTGAACCCATTTTTTTAGATCATTTCCAAGCCAAACATATCAGACATTATTATAAAAAACACTCCACTTTGTCCATCGCCCTTTTCAAAATCAAATAAAAAAATAATGTACGCAGGAATATCATTAATATCTGTATACTCATTATATCCAAAACCATCTACATTTTCCCCATATATCTTTTTGGTAAAAACAATTGGTTTGATCATTTAAATGACCGGAGCTCAAGACATCTTCAATTCCATTAGCTATACCTTTGGGCAGCAATCTTGTACTCGACATTTAGGAGGGGAATGTGCCTCCAATTTTTAAAAGCATCATTCATCTTTACATCCTTAGGAATTAAGGATATAACACCCCTACGCTGGCTAATAGATAACTTTTCCTTGACTAAAAGAGTAGTTAAATGATTTAACTAAAACTTACCTATCTTATTCCAGAACATTTTAAGAACTCAATCGGAAAACCATCACAACCTGGGCTGTATTATTGCCATAGATTTAAATAACATGGCACTCCTCACCCGTGTTATCATACCTTCACACTTGCTGGCTTCTCGTGGGGAAAATTGTAGGAATATCATTTGGTAATACCAATCTTTTCAAGAATATCACTTTTTGCGGAAAAAGCTTTGTTATCACTAGTATAACAACTTGGAATAAAATTCAACTTCTTCGTCAAGAATTGCCTTACTCCTGTTACACATCACCCTTATCAGTTTTAATTTACTATACACTTTTTTACTTTAGTGTCGCGTTTCGAGATTAAAAAGTAGACTAGAATTTTTTTCGCCGTCCTCTACGCCTTCTTGCTTTAACTACGAATCTAGCCCCTTTAGCTTTGGGAAGCTATAACCTGATTGCTAAATCCCTTATTCTCGTGCTTCTAAAATAATACAGAGTCTTTGGGTCTACATTTTGAGAATATTGTACTCCAAATCTGAAATCTCCTTTCTAATCTTTCTTGAAAGTTACGTATTACGTCCTTAGCTTTCTTAACGAGAATATCTGATAAATCCGATCCTCGAACGCACACATTTGATTGTTTCCCACAAAGTCAGATTAGCATCTCTATTAATCATTTAAACATTTTGAAATGCGTAATACTTTCACCGTGTTACATAATCTATGTCATTCAATAAGACACACATTTAATTTCAAAAACCCTTTAGCTTCAGGCTTCAGAATTATCATTGAAGTTTATAGATATCATTGAGTGATCACTTCTATACCCATGTGATATTGCAGTACTTTCTATTACACATGCGTAGTGTTTTCGTAATATAAGAAAAATCTAAACACAACAAATTGGTGGGTCCCATCGACTTCCATGTAAATATTCTGAATTTGGATTAATATCACGCCAAATATCACTGAAACACCTTTTCTCCATGCATTTCATGATTTCTCACGGTTGCTTTAAAATTGGGTATGCAACCTACCACCCTTTTTATCAAAGTTAAATTTAAGACACAATTGAAATCCCCCCATAAATAATTCGAATCACATTTCTTAAATTCGCTACTCAAATGATATCTAGCCCCAGGGTGGTTACTCAGTGGAAAAGGTAGGTACATATGTGCCGCCTATATGGGTCACATTTTAACCCACTTATACATAAGGGTCTTTTCCCACCATTCCACTATATTGAGGGGATCATTTTTTGAAGTCATTGCATACTATATAATGGGTCCATTTTCAATTTTTGGTAGCAATATACTATAAAATGTGTCATTTTTCAAATTTTTCGGTAAAATCACAATGAACATGGTGATTTTCCGATTTTTGGAAAAATTCCTATGAACATGTGGTCCGATTTTGATAGAGGTAACTATGACCCAATGGTGCGAAATTCAAAGCCAACTAGAAATGGGTCAAAACTTGGGAACCAACTATATAAATGGGTCATATTTTTG
>JAMKCH010081724.1:0-14460 GCA_023653785.1 Ophioderma brevispina
AGGCACCAGTGGCCAGGGGCCCACCATCGATGCACTAGACCGGAGAATTAATAAACAACCCATCAGGCAAGGTGCGTTGCAGTATCTGGGCTTTCAGTGGGCAGGGGGGGAGCAGGGGACAAGCTGAGGGGATGTGAGGGGAAGGGAAGCCCGTGAGCTGCGTGAGAGTACTCAAGCCCCGCCAACGCCCCCAAGGTCGCGCGCGGCAAGCACTGCGGCGCCAACAACAAACCCCAAAGCGCCGACCCAAAACCTGCAACCCACTCCCCAACACCAAGTGGGCCCTGGCCGGGGCCGCAATACCCAGGCCCACGTAACGCCGACCCAGCAAAGCAAACAGCGCACGACTCAACACGCCACGGGGCCGCAAAACAACGGGCAGGCCCTCACCAGGGCCCAACCTTCCCCAACGGCACGGGGCCCCCAACCGTCCTATAGCGCGGGGAGCAAAAGCAAGGGGCCCGGAGGGAAGACTGTGGGAGACCGCCCCACGACAGAAAAGGGGGAACACCGGAGGGAGGGACTAGGACCCGCGATCAGGTCGACAATCAATGCTAGTAGGGAGTGACGCCAAATGGTGGTAGCACTGGTGCAATAGTTGGCACTGGTAAGGTTACACAGGGGGCAAACGTTTAAAATGCCCTAATCATGGTTGAAGGTAATGCCATATGTCCATCTTATCATAAGGATTCCAAAAAGTAGGGGTGGTAGGACCACCTAGGAAAACAAATCAGCATGTGTTGACAAGTGACTGTGTAAAAAGACTCAAAATGGTCGGTAAAAAAGAGTCCATCTCAATTTTGCAGGGGTCAACCTTTAATCTGAATTATATTGTTAAATACTTGCAATGTTGCTGAGTAAGAGCACTCCCAACAAAGTATAAATCATTCAACACTGAACTCTGATATGCCGTTAGTCAACCAATGTTGACTGAAAACATATGAAACATTTCCCACTACCTTTGAGAAGTGGAATGCCCCAAAATAACCTATTTTACACCCCTAAAGAGAAAATGCCGCAACCAGTGACCCCAGGTCCCCACCTGTTTAGCTCATGACTCTTCCTCAATTCCGTTTTGGCCGCTTTACCAAACGTACACTGCAAGTCGTGTTATCCTGCACACAATCTCTGTTCATTACAGCCAAAATAACTGAGATTTTAAAATTGATTACTTTTTGGACTAGTTGGTCGTCGCATAACGGGAATACTCCTACTAACAATACTTTAATACCATAAATTACCATTGGATTAGTTATGGATTCTATACGGAGTTTATAACGCTTGCTTCCTATTTGGTACGGAAAGATAACTCTACGATTTTTACACCCGTCGTAGAGCTTTTATTGTGGATCCTTTTTTTTGGCCGCCGATGCGGTCAGGTGATCTGTGTAGCGGGAAAAGAATGTAAACAAAGCTGCATTGCCGCACGTGTTGCGTGCCTTTGGATGCTTTTGCTTTTTGTGTGGAGCCTTGTTCTGTTTCTTGTTAGTTGCATCATCAAGAAACGTTCTGTTTTTTTTGGGTGAGTGTGTCTATATTTTATTTTAAATAGTCTTGTTTCAGTTATTTTAATAAAATATGTGAAAACTGTCTTTGGAACATTCTTTACCGTGTGTGACATTTTGTATTACCGCGACGGTATTTTGTCTCCTCCGCTTGGCGGGGCCTTGGGGTCGGACTAACCTGACTGTTCGGCTCTGTCTTTGTTTTGTTCAAAGCGCTCGTGGTCGTTCCGTGCACGCGCGCAATGTCCAATCCTGGCTCGCTGCACCCCACTTTTTCAGCGTCTTCGCCCACGCGATCCTTAATTCCTCTTTTTCGCGTGCGTTCTTTACGGGTCTCGCTTCCGCTGTCCCTTTTTGGTGCTTGTTCTTTTGCAGTGGCCTCTTCTGTTTTTCCAATTGTTTCGCCATTGAACACAAGTTTCCCTGTTTATTTTCGCTAAGGGAAAGGGGGGGGGTGGTGGTGTGGCGTCTCCTTGTCCAGTTCTCCAAGGCGGCCGTCCAATTTTTTCCGCTGCTTTGGGAGCACCTAAAGATTTTGTAGCTTCTGCAACTCATGGCGTGTTAGTAGGGCGATAAATTTCTTCTTCCCTCGGAGTATCTCCGTAAAACCTTGTTCTACCACTCGCGACCGCTCGCTGGCCTTAGATCGTGCTCGGTTCTAGCCCTAGGGGCTTCGCTGGTGGCAGGCTAGCGCCGCTGCTCTTGCCTTTTTCCCTTGGGGTTGTGGCGTCTGCAGACCTTCTCTGGTAAACGGGTCAGCTCTGGTTGCTTCATAGCGGGCTAGTTGGCCGCTCCCTCGGGGGCCAGCCTGGCCACACCACGCAGCGGCGCTGGCTCGC
Source organism: Ophioderma brevispina (assembly GCA_023653785.1). Lineage (NCBI taxonomy): Eukaryota > Metazoa > Echinodermata > Ophiuroidea > Amphilepidida > Ophiodermatidae > Ophioderma > Ophioderma brevispina. The sequence continues at coordinate 2,345 of JAMKCH010081724.1, forward strand.
CTGATTTAGCTCGTTGCTTATCGGTGCAGGCTAGCGTGATCTGCTCTGCTCTCCCTCTCCCTGTGGGATTGAGCGGCTGCAGTCCATCCGGTAGCAGTGTGTTGGCTATGGTGACGCACGGGTTTTCTCTCGGGCCTCTATCCATCGCCTTAACCTTTGACACCCGGCGCTCGTGTTTTAGGGGTCTCGGACCCTGCGACCAGATTTTCGTATATATTCCGCATTTTTATTTGCATCCGTTGTGTACCGGTCTCGTGGCTGTGATTCGTCCATCCTGAGTTGTTTCCTCCTCGGTGCCCCCGTTACTGTGGGCGCCTCGGTGTCGTTTATTCTCACTGCTCCCCGCATGGCTAAGCCGGCCACTAGCCGCTGCGGTGTCAATCTGGCTCTTGCTGCATTCTTCACCAGGCCTTCACGGGACTTTTTGGGCACGTCTATTTTGCAGCGCTTCGCCAGTTTGGTCCCCGCGCACGCTGGGGTACCGTGGCGGTTACTGGTGCGGTTCGACCCGCCCCAGCACGGGAGTTCTCCGCGTCGTTCAGCGAAAATCCGTTACTGCACTCCCTGCATGGCTAGACTGCTAGCCCCGCGGGGTTACTCTGGCTCTTGCTACATGCTTCACCAGGCCTTCAAGGGCTTGGTGGGACGCGCACAGCTCTTCGCCAGGAGTGGTCCCCCCATCCTCGAACATTCAACTGCTGGGGTTTCCGTGTTAATTTGGCGGTTACTGGTATGCGGTTCGTCCAGCTCTAGTTCCCGCTGCGGTTCATCTACGACAATTTTTCGCCGTTACGGTACATCCCGTGGGTGTTTCCGTTTTCGGCGCCCTCGTGGGGCTAGCCTCCGGGGCTTGCCTTGGCGGGGGCTCGGTTCAGGCTGCAGCATGTCCTCTCAGGGCGCGCTGCTTGCCCGTGCTTAGCCTATGACGCTATAATAAGTCTCTCGCGAATTGTATAGCTCGTGGTTCCGGGACTTCTATGGGCTGTTCTCCCCGCCCTTCGGCGCGGTTACTCCTCCTTTTATAGCGTCTCACAACCCTCTCGGGGTGGATCGCTTAGGTTGATGTTAAACCATCACTTCAATCCTCTTTTCTTTGCCGGCCTACCTTTCCTCTAGGGGTGCGCTTCAGGTGACCGTTTAATATTTCCGCCTCGTTGGCGTTGATTTCTTTCCTTGTTTTTCCGGGCTTAACCACAGCGATCTAAAAGTTTTACCCTTCTTATTGGTGCTGTGTTTGCTCGGATTTTGTGTTGTTTGACCGCCTTCCCTGGTGTTGACTGTCACTCACTTATAAATTGACGCCTCGACCACTATATTTCTCACGCTTTGGTCGGGATGTCGCGCCGCCGCCTTGGCTCTCGGCGCATCTCCCTCGGGGATGCTGTAGGTCCCGGCGGTTTTTCTCTCGGGTCACCCAAGTCTGCTCTTTGGCAGGGCTCCCTACGGGGCGTGCCTTAGCCTGAGTGGCTTCACCCCTGGCGGGCATGTTGCCTGGCCTTGGGGTGGGAGCCCCTCTTACTCTGGTCTTGTGTTAGCCCGGGTGTTTACCGCGTCTATTCTCACTCTCGTTGCTGCAAGCGTCGGCATGCAGGGTCCCCCTGGTGTGGTTGCCCGGCCCTGCCTGGGGGGGGCCAAGCCCGCCTCGGCCTGGCCTTGGTGCGCATCCTGCCGTGCTAGAGCTTGCAGCTTCGTTGGGGTCCAGACATTAGCCTTAGGCCACTCTGCTCCCGGCTCCGCTGTGGTGCTTTCGCTGCTCTGGAGCTCTCCCTTTGGACTTGGGTACCTCGGCCCTGTCTGCTACCCATCCCATGGTTTTTCAGCTCTGGGTCGCCGGCGCTTCCCGTTTTTTTCCGTCGCTGCCTTCTGTGGCGGCTGACTGTGCTATTTTTGCCTCTCCATCGGTTACCTAGCTCCTTCGTGGATTATCTCCATTCCGAGGACCTTCGTTTTCCGTGTGCACCATCGGGGACGTGAGGCCTCTCTTTTGGTCTCCTTGCCATTTAGCGCGCTGGGCCGTTCAGGCCTTGGCTGTCCTGGCGCTTAGGCTCTGGCTGTTAGGCTTACTGCTTCCTAGCCTGGTCCGCTGTCTCCCTTGGGGAACATGGGGACTCAGGCTATGAGGCAGCTTTTCTCTGAAACTTCCCCTCTCTTTGGGATCAGCTTGGCCTAGCGCCGCTTCCGAGTCGGGCGTAGTGACATTGCCCGTCTGCGGTAGTCTCTGTTCCCCCCCCCTCTTTTGGTGTCTAAGACCATGTATCCCAGCTTGCTGTGAATACTGGTCTTTGGGTCTTTAGCCCCCGACTCCTTGGGAGGTCGTGGCCTTTGCCTTGGCGGTCCTTTGACGTTCGCCTTGGCCTAGGCCCTTGGGCTTTCATCGCGCTAGCCTTTTTGCTACTCGACTTAAGATCCCTTCATCTCCTTTGAGGTAGCTGGCCCTGGTTCTTGTCCCTTCCTCCAGCTTGGCTGGAACCCTTGTTGGGCCTAGCCCTGGCCTAGGGCTGATGCCCTTCTGCTTGGTGTATTACCTTTGACCCTCTTTCGTGGTTTTATATGCTCTGTGCCTATGCCTCGGTCTGGCTTTCGGAAAACATTCCTCAGGGGCTTCACTGGCTGGTCCTAGCCGGGGGTATGGGCGTTATGTCCGTCTCCCTTGACCTTTTACAGCACCCCGTACAGGGAACCCTGATCATCGCCCTTGGCTGTCTCCCCCCTATGCCCTCCGTCCTTCACTTTCTTTGTTGCGTTTGCACGAGACCCTCGAGCTCTTCTACAAATCAAACACCGATACTTGGCTGGTGCCCATTCCTGTGGCCTACCTGCTCTTGCCTCTCGTGTGCTTTTGGCTACGTTTTTTTTTTTGGTCATATCATTAAAAAATTAAAAATTTTTAATTTTTAATTAATATCATTTGTTAATTTAATTATTTGTCTTAATCGCTTGCTGAGCTCCCTGGTTCCCTCATTGGTAGCTTTAATATTTTGGGGCTTGGCTCCCACACATTAATCCCACCTCAGTGATCGTACTGATGTATTGCCCCTCTCGCCCCCAAATTTGCTAAATCTTGGGCTCCTGTGTCGGGGAACCAGAGCCGCGCGACAGGGGGGGGGGGGGGTGGGGCGGGTAGGGGGGGTAACGCCGTGAAGACCGGGGGTGGCGAAGGGCCCGAGAAGCCAATGACACGCAAGGGCCGTCGGAAAAGTCCGGTGGTGGGGGCTAGAGGCCGGGGAGGGGGAACATGTGGGGCGACTTGTGGGCCTGGACACTGCCCCCTGTGGGGGGGGAGCGGGGTCTGTGGACGCCTGTTGTGTGGATCCCTGTCGACCTCTCCTTCGATCCCTGTTCTTTCTCATCCTTTACCATACTTCTCGCATTTCATCTCTTCCTCTCCTTCCCCACTCTCTCGTTTGTGTGTTTCTGGAGTTTTAGGTGACAGCGTCTTGTTGGCTTTGCCATTCCGCCCATGCTCCTTTCCTTTTTGGGCTCCGCTGCCTCTTCCTGTCTTCTGTTCCCCTTGGGGGGCCTTGGACACAGGTTTTGGGTCGACTCGACGGTGCCCCTCTTGGGGCTCGTGTACTGTCGGGCTTAGCGTCGGCCTTGTTCGCCTATGCGTTGTGGGCTCACGTCCGTGCCTGCATTTGCGTAACGAAGTTCTCTATCATCTCGTGCCTGACGCAGGGTTTGCTCCCGATTCGTCGGGCTCTGTCTTAGGGGCGAATTCCCCCTCCCCTCCAGCGTTTTTCATTCAGGCTCCATCTCCCTTTGTTCGTTTAAATTCTTCTACTTTTCTCTTGCAAAGTGGTTTTATTTTTTCTGCCACGCCTTCATTTTCTCACTGGCCGGCCATAGTGGGAAATTCCCTGCGACGGGGGTATTCCCCGAGTTTGGTGGGGTGAATTTGCTCAGAACTTCGCCTTCACAGGTGGCTTTCTCGGTTCTTGGCTTGACTTGGTCTTTCCTTCCCGCCGTGCCGTGCGACTTTTGATTCTTTTGTATACAACATGTTTTCCCCTTAGTACCCCATCTGGTCCTGGGGGCCATCGTTCGGGTTTGCTCTGGCTCGCATCCTGTCTTAACGACCTGGGAGCCCTTGAAATGGTTGGTCTTGCCCACTTCCTTCCCTACAGGTTTTTTATTTATGGGATTTTTATCCCCTCTGATGCGCTCGTCGGTTAAAAAGTTCTCAAATTTTTTTTTTTCAAAGTGACTCTTAACCTGAACTTGAAAGTCGTTTTGTGAGCTTCTTCTTCTTCTCCGCTCCCGGTGGGAATGTCTCTGGGGACGTAACACATCACTCCCCTACCATAGGCACTGTGCTTCGTAGCAGAAATTCGGCAACATAAGTCTTGACAACACTTGGCCTCGAGGTCGGTGGACGAGGTGGTGACGTACTACTTAGTTACTACGACCCGAACCTTACCTCTACTCTCCCCTTTTCTCTAGGCTTGGTGATGCCTTAATCGGTATCCGAGAACGTCTACGTTTTTTATTAATTTTTCTAAAATTTTTAAAATTTTTTAAAATTTTTCGTTAGACACCCGAGCTGGTTCGCCGTGGTCTCTCTTTCACGTTTCTTGCTGGCGGTACAAGCGCTTTCCCTGCGAAATGGGTCACGGTACAAGGGCGGGCACGGGAAGGAGGGCGCGCGTCGCGTGCACGGCGGCACTGGCCACACGGCAAGGGCGTTCACCCGCGGGCCGGGGCGGGAGAAAAGGAGTAGTAGGGAGGTCGGAAAGAATGCGCAGAAGGCGCACTGAAAATGGGCCCCTGCTGACTCTTCTCGTGCATATCCTTTATGCCCGTACCGTACGTGTTCGGCTACGCAGCTACTCACTTGTTTGCCTCCTCGATACCGATTTCTCGTTCGGGACAAATTTTTAATCAATTCAATCATTGCCTCATTCGGACAGGCAATTTAGGATGAAAGGAAGCTAATGCAACCCAGAAGGGCCGCAGGTGTGGAGCACATCAAGGGGCGAGGAGGGGGCCGGCGACGGGGTGAACACGGAAGGGGTGCACCGGCGCGGGGGCAGGGGCGCCACGGGGAGAACGTCGCATACGTGGGGGCAGTTAGGGAGACCTCGGCTCGGGTCGCCTTCGAGGCTCTCCGTTTTTTCCTGCAAAGCTACCTCGGGTTCTCCCCTCTGTAGACATCTCGGTGGTTTACCCACATTGTCTACCTTTCGGGCCAAGATTTACTCGGCCCGATGCTGGGAGGTGCTAGGTTATTCATTATCTAGCCAGTTGACTTGCACCTCGGAGGGCTTGCCCCCCAAAACTTCCGTTCTGGGTGCCCCTACATTTATTTCTGAGCGGGCTTCCGGTATTGCGGCGGTCTGCCTCGTTCTTTCCTTGGTGTTCTGTCTACCCCTCCGCTCGAGGCCTACACAAATTTCGTCCCCCATCTCCTACTGTGACAGTGCTGAGTGGGACTTCCGCTTATTTTGAGGCTTGTTGGCTTCTCCGATCATCCGTTTTTAAGTTTCTGAGAAAATTTTTAATTTTATTTTTTTCGGCTCCCCCGTTCTAGCATCAGCCACTAAATATCACAGCCTAGGTTGTTCGGTTTTTTTATCTTGTGACATGTTGTTTCGTTCCATTGACACCTGCAAGGCGTCAGCGTTTCTGACGAAAAGCAGTTCCCTCCTCCCCTCTGGAGGCGAGTTCTAAAATTAATTATCTGGCGAGTTATTCTTGGTCTGAAAGCCCCCCCCAATCGTCCTTGGGTGCGGCGTCGCTCTAGCCCTCGCCTTTATTACTTTCGGGTCCTTTCCCGGCTGGATAGCTCGTAGATTTCCTTTCCTTGTACTTTCTTCTTCCTCCGGGTCATGGTCGGACTTTTCTCTCAGCCCTCCACGGGGCTGGGGCCCTTAGCCTTCCCTTTCAGTCTCTCATCAACTTTATCTCCCCCGGCCCTCTCTCCGCGGGGTTCTTCTGTGTGGCTCGATGACTCCCCTCGTCTAGGGGTCCCGCTCCTCTGTTTTTTTGGGATTAGGCTTCTTTGCCCTGAGTCTTTACGCTGTCCCGCCTTGCGCTTCTCTGGTTTCCTCCCGGATCCTCAGTTTGCAAGGCTGTGAGGTCTTGTTCTCCGCCTTTGCTTCGGGCCCTTTGTCCAGGGCCTACATCGACTCAGTCTCTGTCGGAGCTCTTCCTCCCGCCTAGTTCCTTAGGCTTGGGTTTTCTCTCTGCGGGATCGCGGCTCTGGCCTTCTCCTCCAAAACTGTGTTGCCAGGTCTTTTAATCACATTATAAGTCTGAGGTCCTTTTACCTCCCCCCATGGTGGTACTCCACTATCTAGGGTGAGTTATTGGCTTCCTCACTGTCTGTTTAGAATCTAATTCCATTGTTTTTTGGCTCGGGCGTTTTTGGTCTACTGTGAGACTGCATCCTATGGTGCTCTCCTCGACACATGCATGTTCACCTCCGACTAGTGTGCTAGTCGTGTGTTGATTGAAATAATTCCTTCAACGGTGGTTAATGCATATGTTTTTTCAGTCAACATTGGTGTAAGGAAATCAGTTCAGTGTATGATTTATTCCAAACACATTATGTTTTATAAATCATCTAACTGAAAAGCCTGCTTTCCTTTTTCTCCATGTGACTTCCCGCTTCCCCAGGCCCCGCCCCACAACATATATGTGCTGTCCCCGTCCTAATTGTCGTGGGGCTTTTGAGCAAACGAATTGGTGGAAGCGCTAATGGTAACAGCGGTGTGACCTGGTCCACTCTGGTCTGAGGTTGAGAGACCCATTTCTCTTTTAGGGGTGCTAAAATAGGTATTTTGGGCATTCCACTTCTCAGAAGGGAAACTTCCTATTTTTCAGCATTCAACTGTGACAATCAATAACTTGAGGCCCAGTTAGTATGATTTTATAAAACATAATAATGTGTTTTTTTGATAGTTTTGATTATGTTAGATGTTTAATTACCGAGAAGAAAGAAGGTCAATGCCAATGGATTATGGTGTGCCCTATGATCTATTTTGTTGCATAACCTGATAACTATACACGGAGAAGGGCAACTATTCCATTATTTTGACACATTAAAGCTAGATGAACAACTTTCTTTCATTATTGCAACAAATAGAGCAACTACGATTTTGACCCATGTACAAATGGAAATTGACCTTTTTTTATATATACATTTTAAATTTAATTAGTTAGCCATTTTTAAATCCGATAACTCCCAAACCAATGGTCAGAGATGGTACAAACTATATATTTTTGGAAATCGTGTATGACTAGACGGACAATTGCATACATTCAACATGATTGAGATTTAAAAGTTGACCCTGGTGTAAACTTAAATTTGAGGCGATCTGGGAAAACCGCCACATGGTGCAAATTTTGAGTTTTGCAGCTCATTGGCAAGTTGAATATAAAGTTATCCATAAACTTTTTATTACTCTTCTCTCTTCTATGAATACACATATCAAAAGTTCTTCCTTATAACAAACAATCTGACAAAAAAATAAAGTACAACATAAACAGATTTTAAGGTATTTTCCTTATTTTTTTTTTTATTTCTAAACTATCCTGTGCGACCAGTTTGGCGGGTTTTTCCAGATCACCATCACAAATTTGAGAGTACTAACTACCTAGCGTTGATTATGTGAAGTCCATACTACTACCAAAGGTGTCAAACCTTTTCGTAGTGAGGGGTAAACGATGATGTTTGTAGACCTGGGTCCGTGCCCTCCTCTATACCTACCCTATCCAGATCTCCTTTCCCCCAAAAACCCTTCCAGTTACATTAACACCTTTCCAATCAACCAAGGACCCCTTCCTAGCACCTCAGGGCCTTCTCCAAATGGTATTGTTTACGCAATTAAGTAAATTTAACCTTTGGAGTCCCACCTGCACATGGTTGACTTTCAGTCAGGGCAATAAAACCCACTTCTGGTGCTGGGTATTTGTGCCAGCGATCCCTGTACAACTTGAATGACATCCCCTTGAGAAGTTATTCTGCAATTGCAGAGCTGCTGTGTCAATGTATTTGAGACCCCATACAAGATTGTGGCAGGACATTATGCTGGTACAGTTTACATTTGCATTCTATAACTCACCTTAGCTCAAAATCAAAGTTGGTTCGCGCTTACACGAGTCATCTGCTTTTGACCTGGCTCAATGCATTTTCGGATACTCATCCTGAACAGAAGTATTATCATTCTCACTTTACCTTTGACATCCCCGACCACGAGGTCTGATTGAAAGGGATTATAAGACTGGCATTGCCGAATTAACGCAAGAGGCAACTATTCTCTGTAACATTACAAAAGGTTATTATCACAATAGATCTTTATATTTCATTTCATGTGATGCGTCTTATTTGAGCATTCATCCAAATAATGAAGGGTCTCCTTCCCAACTACCCCCAGGACCTCTTCCAACTACACTGGGGTTCCCCCTTCCCTTTGATACCATTGAACATGAGATTTGATTAAAAGGCTGAACTCGTTTTGGTATCACAGACACAACTCTTTGCTGGTGTGATCATATCTCACTGACAAAAGTACCCGAGCTGATGGTTAATCATGAAATGTCCGTGCAGCATATTTTCAACTAACTCAACTACTGTTCCTCAAGCTCCATTGTAGCCAGCAAGGTTTCATAATGTACACTCATCCTCGGTTTGACATTATTAGCATCATGTATTTGAGGGACATGAATTGCGCATTGCATGTTAGCAAGTCTCATCCTCCGCCAAATAAAAAAGGGGTCCCGATGGATTTCTTGTCGTATGCTTAAATTGGTGCTATACCATCTGCCCATTTCTGCCCATATTTTTAAATATGCATGTTCTCCAGGTACTACTCTTCCTACATGTTGGAAGATGGCAAATGTTGTTGCTGTGTATAAAAAGGGTAATCGGTGTGACCTCAAAAATTATAATGCCAATAGCAGTATACTCCAATTGTTGTCATGATGTTGGAGAGCATTGTTTTTCTGACCATATTCGCTATCATCTCTTGAATAACGTTCTCTTGGTCTAACAGACCAACAGGGTTTTTCTCCCGGGAAATCGTGTTCCACCAGCTTAAACGAGCTCTCTGTGAATGGAACCGAATTTGAAAGATCGTCGTACATCTCCCACTCCCCGTAAGCGATCTGGTTCATGTTGATTATAGCCAAGCCGTGCTTTTGATTCCATCCTCTCATGTAAGTTCTTCTGGATAACCTAAACAAAAAACCGCACTTTCCGCTTCAGAGGCCCACTACTAAATTGGATCTCTTCCTTTATTTGTAATCGTTGTTCAAGAGTCGTTTTTCGGGGTTTTATGTCTGATTTTGTTACAGTCCTCTCGGGCGTGTCCTCAAGTTCGTCTTTGGTGTCGCGCTACTAAAACAAGCGCTACCTTTTCATATCGATATCAATGATCTCCATCTTCAAGCTAATCAATGATCTCATCTTCATCCTCTCCATTCAAAAATTGTCCAATACGCAGACGAACTTTTTTATTTCGTGTAATAAATGATGATTCTGAGATTGCCTACTTCAAAATGACTTGTCCACTCTAAATTGGTGTCAGAAAACAATGCTCCTTCAACTGAATCCACAGAATGCCAAATCATTGTTCTCTCACGTCGTAAAAATAAACCTTCTGCAACCTATTTTGTGTTCAAAATACTCAGTCTTCCCAAGTCCACAGTCTCCGCCTTCTTGGAGTTCAAATTGCTGCTGAACCTTACTTGGAAGAACATGTCCTAGTGTTACCAAAAAGTGCAATAATTTTTTAGGGTTCTCAAACTGGTGTTGGCAAGTCAGGATCAACATATTCTTTCTCACATTGTATATCGGTCACTTGTCTTGCCCATTTTGATTTTTGTTCTCGCTTCCCTGGTTTTTTTAAATATCGCAAGAATCACATACTTGTTTGGAAACCATCAAAAAGACGGGCAAGTAGATACATCTTGGTTCAAAAAAGGGGGGAACATCGTATCAGGAGGCGTTACAAGCCACTTAAATCGAATGGATTTGGAATAACCGTAAAATTATTTATCTAATTGCTTTGCATGTAGTTGGTCTTACCAAGTGTAGTACATTGATTTCATAATTTGGTCAATTATATAGTCGTACAGAATACTGAGGATCTTCTTTTTAACCACCATATCACACCAAAAACTGACAGTTGCACGCATTGTATATCTAATTTCCCTCCTTTGGTGGTCTGGGGTTCCCAATCCATTAGTGGAATATTTCATTCTCAACCCTGGCAGCAATTTCTTTTAAAAAACAACTCAAAAAGTATTTTACACAATTGAGTATTGAAGAGATGGGACTCATACCAATTATCTGTTCAATTTCATATTTGTTATTTTATGATGTATTTCTTACAAGTTTTCTTGCTTCCCCCCCTCATGGCCGCAGTGGCCCCACTTCCTAGTCTGTGAGTATGAGCATGTTTGGGTGTGTGGTGCATTTGTGGTGTGTGGTGTGTGTGTTGCGCATTATGTTTGTTTTGTTTTCGTGTGTTTTTGGGTGGGTATACATACTGGAAGGGGCCAGCGTGTGAAATACCTTTGTGGGCATATTTACTGTAATGTGGGGGGGTTTTGGTATTTGTGTGGCTCGTGGTTTTGGTGGAGTCACACCCCTCTGGGACAGAGCGACATTTTGCTTCTGACTTCACCAGGCTAGCCTACTGTGCCACCTTTATTTTTATCTTTCTTACTCTGCTTTTATTGTACATATTTTCTTGATGTACTTTTTTATCCAAATGTTTAATGTTTAAATAATAAATAACACATAAACGTAAATCCCAACACAGAATCCGAACACAAGCATATATACCCTCAGAGGAAAATTCAAGGGCACACCTGCCTGGGCCAGGATTCGAGCCGGGGACCTATGGCATACAAGACCAGTGCTCTACAACTGACTCCCCATGCTGCCCATAAACAGTTTGCAACTGAGAACTTATTGGCGAGCGATCCCATATATCAATTCCACAAACATGATGTAACTTTCACTCGTATGCTTATGATACGCCGCTTTTCTGCAGTTTAATCCAAAGATTCAAGCTGTATATCTGACCCACACCGGATGTCAAATAACCTGCTGCAGATGACATCACAAACTTTATTGGGTTCTAGCCATTGGAATGAGTGAGTTTTAACACAATCTTCATTTACTGCCGAACATTTTTTCACTTTTCAAAACTACAATATTGCGTGTACTTCACATCTGATAAAAGCGGTGGTGGTCTACCATGTTCATTTGATTGGATACAACATACATTGGACAAGATGTTTTTCTTAAAAATTCTTGTCTTTATTACCAGTTCTGTTGATTCTCTCATAGGTTATTTTATAACATTCTGCAGTCCTCTCTTGCATATAAGGGATGTGGAGGAAGAGTTGTTGATACTTTGTCATCAGCTACACTGATGTTTTGGTAATACAATCTCTCACAGTCTCAAACGTGATGGTGAGAACATAAGGGTCACTAATAACCACATACAGTTAGTGTATGGCTGCATCAAGTACACGCCATTTTCTTTACTCACATGGTAGCCTATAACGCCCAGCTACACCGTTTCTACCGCTCGCAGCTCTTCACATACACAGCAAAACCGGCAAGTTGCGATGCAGTAAGCTGCAAGATTGGGCTTCCAAGTAATACAGAGTTATTAGGTGATACAGTGGTGTGGTCTACTCTAGCAGTACCTACCCCATTTGCTACCCTGGTATTTGCCGCCCTAGGTGGCGAGAAGGTGGATACTTTTGTATACAGTCGGAGTAGACATGCAACTCCCACGTAGCTACCTCGCTGTAACTAGGATGCCATTTTGAATAGTGGGAGAAATGAAGCGCTATACTCTTGGTCTCTTATTTAGCATTTTTGATTGTTTTTTTCGGAAATCATTGACGAAATTCTTACTCGGGCATCACAAAACCCCCACATCTAGCACTTCTATATAAAATGCAAATAATGTGCCCAAAAATAATCTAAAAACAAAATTGGCATTAGAATAAGCGCTGCCGAGATCGGTGTAACACGTAGCTCTCCGCGACGGGAGACCGCCACTGTGCGGGTACACTATCCTCTATTGCGTCAAAAAACAGGAATCCTGCCGTCGAGTTTTTGTCTACTGGGTAGTATCCATGTCTACTCGGTA
>JAMKCH010081725.1:0-14778 GCA_023653785.1 Ophioderma brevispina
TATATAACCAAAGCAAGCATTTGACAAAAAGATATTTTAACGATTTTAATTATTTTTTATTCTGATTGTAGGATTTTTATTGACTCACTGTATACACAAGTAAACTGGAATGCCTGTGTTAACATTTTCAAGCCAAGAATTGCAAAATTTGCTTTTTATGAGGGCGGAACGCCTCTCATATTGAAATTGTCGTCGTTTCGACCTGCCTTATATAGGTAGCATTTTGTTTACTTACTTGCTTAGGCGAGACCCACATAAATTGTCAGACTTTTTAGGGATGATAGCAACCTATGGTAGAAGGGAAGGTAATGATTGAATAATATGCAATATATCGGAAATCTAATAAAATTTTCCAAAATCATCGGAATTCTGGACGATTTTTCGAGAATCTTGTAGCAGAGAATGTGTCTTTTGAAGAAGGAATAAAATCTGCGTAAGTTGTTAGAGCTCTGAGTGTTACCTATTTCGTGAGATTGTTTCAACAAAACGTCAATGTTTAGGTGTTTCAGGTTTTCGGGCTTCGTAACTTGGTGCAGGGGTGTCACTTTTTTAATTGGTGAATGGTGTAGGCATCTAGAACCAACTTTTTTAGGTTTGACTGTTTTGCTGTTGTTACATATATTATATTAACCCTGTACTATGTATAAGGGGTTTCCCAAACTGATAAGTTCCCCCCTAATATTCGAGGACAGTTCGTTGCATAACTTCACGTTAGAACTGGCATGGTTAGAATTTTAAAGTTTTAAAGAGAGGAAACATTGGCTCCTGCTACAAAAGTTGTTGCTTTTCAAAAAACCCTTTGGCATCAACACACACACTCACTTTTATTTTCCAAAAAAAGGAATTCAGACAAATCCTTTACCGTATTCAAAGGTCTAAAGTCGAGAATATCCATTTGCAACAATGACTTGTTCCTTTCTTTATTTGCGGTCTGAAGTAAATAATCTAAAACATTGGACGCATATGCCAAACAATAAACAATACATTTGCAGGAAAACAACAGATATGTAAGCTTTTACATTCATCAGTATCATATAAAGTCATTTTTCTTTGCATATTGCTCTTTTTTTAATGATGAAAGAGGTAATTTTGAAATGCATGTTTCAAATCAAAATAAGGCGCTTAATTGTTTTTCATCCAGGGTGAGACTCAGTAGTCACCGTTTCCTTCATCTGTACTGTGACCTAATTGTTATTTTTTACACATTCTGTTTCCAATTTGCTGAGGTTCGTGTTTGATGAAGTGGTTCCATGCCGCGCTGGATAACTTCACCACGTAGCAGAGTAGCCGTTCTCCTTTATTTGCATCTCTTCACATTTCACCTGTGTTGCTTACACAAATCCTCATCTCCTTATTTTGTGACTGCATTTTTCTTGTTTGTTTATTCTGTTGCCAATTGCGTTATTTTACCTATCATATATAGGCTATTGTCATCACGTACAAATTGGTAGGAACCCGATGTTATCATACATTAACTATCTCTCATGTCGTGTCCCAACAATTCTTACCTCCGAAACTCGCGGTATCAAGGAATGACTTTCTTGAAAAGTTAGTTTTGTGGATTTTTGAAAATTCTGAGCAGATGTTGCGTTTTGGGTGCTATTTTGTTCGGGCCTTTTGGGTGTTTTTGTCATGAATTGGTGTTGGTAGGCAAAGATTAAATGCTTAATTGTCCTGGTTGTCTACAATGTAGATGCATGCTTTGTGAAAGCTGAAAGCCATTCATTATCAATGCTGGCCTAGAGAGGCATTGCTTTTGCAGCCTATCCGATAACCACTTTGCAGTAAATTTCATGCTTATCTAGGTAGATGACAGTTATGTTTTGTTTTTTATTCACCTCAATTAGCCCTCTCCAATTTCACAGTTGGGGGTTTTGTCCTTGATTGGACCTTCTAGTGCTAGCCTCTATATAATATACCTTTTGGTTATCACTTTGACCTTATATACTTGGTTTTAATGCTTTCAACAGCAGTGTTAGGTTTTCAAGCAGTCTTTTTCACTCTAGGACTCAAGGTTGTGGGAGATATAGCCCACCTTTTCAAATCAACAAACTCACCGAAACAATATTTGTTGTTGAAAACTCCATAACACTGTTGATATACTCGGTATAATATTTGTCACAAAAACTATGATCAGGCCCTTGGCCCTTATCCTTTTTTAAATTAGTCTTTGTAATGTGGCAAATTAATTAGTGTAAAAAGAACAAATGACTAAATAGTCATTTGTCTTTCACAGTTTTCTATAGTTATATTGTCATATCACATTCGAACATCATTTTCTACTATCCCTCCTATTTCCTTTTCCACCTTATCTTGAAAAGTTGTTTGCAATTGTGTGAATGTTTTAGTTAGTTTAAAACCCAAACTTTTGTCCTGCATTGGTACTCTTTGTGTGTTAACATAATAAATTTACAATAACCATTAACAATTTTGAACACAGAAATAAACCAAGCTTAAATAATGTAGGGCCTACACAGCTCTAAATTACTGTGTGGAATCAATCCATTTTAGAGGAAGTATTATTTGAGACTGTTATTAACATGATCCCAGTATGGTGCAGGTTATTTTTCCCGTTCTGTAGCCTCATTGTTTGAAAAAATCAAGGGCTACGTTATAACTGCAAATCTTACCTCGGCCTCAAAGCTACTTCTAAACATCTGTCTCAAACAAGTCACATTGTAAATATTGTAGGCCTACTCCCTCACAAGTTACATAAATGTTAAATAAAATGAAGTTTTGTTTTTATTGTGAATACCTGTTAATTCGATTAAAAGTTAAACAACAGTTTTAAGTTTTCTTAAAGATGTTATTTTTCATTCATTTTGACCTCAAGTACTGCATTGGCCTACATGATATTCCATTATCTTATTAGCCAGTTTCATTTGTTTTGCTTTTTTATTTATGGAGTTTGTATCCATAATCAAAAGTATTTTTCCACTGCCCTCATTCTACTTCTCATGTTTACCTAAGTTACTGAACTAAAATATGTTTGCTTGCAAACAGAGTAAAACTTTTACTGCAATAGAACTGGCCTTGTAGGCCAGGCTCCTGAACCTAGGTGTAATTTTTCATCATTAGAGTGTCTATGAATTGCAACTTAGAGCACTATCAGTGAGATGCTATATCAGAAAATCAAAAAAATCATCAAAAATCAATTTTTGCATGTCTGTAAACAAGTATAGGTATCCTACCAACATACCCTGCTAATGATACGACCAAAAGCAACCTAACATGGACAAAATCGGATGTTTTAGTCAATTAGTGTCCGTTCGGACACTTACTATTACACGTAATTGAATGGATATTGATATCATTTGAAAATGCCGGTTTTTTCTTTCTTCATTTTCAGTCAATTCTTCATTTGGAACGGTAACATATGAGAATTCTACAGGCTTATTCTTCACTTTTAAGCTCTTCCTTTCCTGCAAAGTTCAAATATTTTGACTCTTTGGATAAATCCTGATAGTGTCTTATGATGGCAATAAGCATCATGTGTTTGGCTCCCTTAACCTTGCATGCACTGTGTTTAACTTAAACAACACCAAATTCTCCTCACTCCAACCAGTCAGAAGTGGCCTTACAAAAACACTGGCTATCTCAGGGTGTATTGAGTTCATTCCACAGATTCACCAGTTTTGCGACATTTCACCTCAATACTTATGTGATGCAGCATCCATGGGATTCCACCAAGTCCCCATTCTTAAGGGGACCTGTCATGCAAGTTTGGGCCGCTTTTCTTCACGTTACTTTCTGGTGTATTTTAAAAGTGATCACCCTTTCCAGTTTTGATTTATATCAAAACAATTGTATTAATTGTGCCATTTTCTATTGTAAATGATATATAAAGGTACTTTTAAAGGATGTTGTTGTTGTCTTTGAATGGCAATCATATTTAGCTACTGCATCATTGATCTTCTGGTTAAGCTTATTTACTTCAGACCCGCAATGCTGTAAGAAGGAAATGAATCTCTGTTGTAAATGGATAATTTCTTTAACTTCAGTCCTTGGAATAGTAAGTGCCACTTCGTTTTCTTACACAACATTTTTGAAAATGAATGTGTGATGCCTAAGTTTTTTTTGAAAGCAACAACTTTTGTGGCAGAACCAAAATTTCCCTAAAACTTTTAAAATTTTCTAACTCCATTCTAAGTGTGAAGTTAGGCAACAAATTCCTCAAATTTTAGGGGGAACTTATCAAACGATAATTATCTTTTCGGAAAACCCTGGATTAGGGGATTGCAATGGAGAATACGTCTGAGTATTTTGAAAAGACCTCTTTTTGGGTTGTCGCCCTTGGACCCCTCGAAAGCTGCATTGAAATATCACCCATCTTCTCTTCTCGTTTTGCGAGCTGTCCACGATAGAATCGAGTAATCAATCCAATGTATCCCTAATACTTATGTCAAATTGGTCCAAATAACGCTTGTAGAGTTTTACACAAAAAGCTTGTGAACTTTCATGATCTGTACATTAGCAATCTTAAAATACCACCCATCGCCTGCATGGTATGGGCTATTGGTAAAATTGATACATGATTATCTCCAAATTATCACCTAATTTGTGGCCAACGTGTAAAGACGCGATATCACTAATACCATAAATACCTTGTGGCAAGTATCCCAATAAATATCATTGGTAACAGTGGGTGCCTCACGATAGTACACTGTCAGATTCTGAATAACCTTATCTACTGTGTTGTGGATTATGTTTATAAAAATCCGTTTCATCTCCAATATTGCACTTAAACACTCAAGAGCTTCCGTGCTATGTTGTTATTGCCCTATCTACTTGGACAATGTTTAGATGGCCTACATGCTAACTAATAGAAAAAAATAATATTTTGCTTTTGCTGTGGACAAGTTAGTTTTCAACCACGAAATTTGTAATAATAAAAACAGCCCCCCTTTTATATCTTAACATGACATTCGCTTATTTGTTGTATATTTTTGGATGACCATGTACGGTTTAGATTGAAAATTGTGACTGAGACTTTACAAGCTCTACGACATTTGGTCTTTTTTGAGATACGGGCCTTTAAAGAAGTTCACGTAAACCTTTTGTTTTGGATTCATTAAAATTGCGAAATATCAATTTCCCACCCAATATCCAGTTTTTTCATACTTAGGGAATATGGATGGCTTCATCGTGACTTCATATTGCGAATGTTGGTACTCAAATTTGATACCAATAGAAATGAGTAACTCTAAATATCGCGTGGTACCGAATTTCCTATAGGAAATTAGAATGTCCATTAAGGAAATTGGGGGGGAGGGGGCCCCCGTATTTTTGCTTTGCAAGGGTGGGCACGCGTGTGTGTGTTTGTTTGTGTTGCGATTTGGGTTTGTCTGCGTCGGGTTTTGTGTTGGTGTCATGAATGTGAGATTTGAATATTTACGTGTTGTATATTTTTTAATATAGTCATATTCTTTGTTTTTAATACTCGTTTTAATTTTAACGTATTTTAACAAAATTTCTGTACTTTTATCTATTTTTACAGCCACTCGCATTTCAACGATTTGGCTGTTTCTTTAAAAAACTTAAATAATAATAATTATAATAAAATTATGTAATTTGATCCAGGATTTGATTATATGTAAATTAGTTCATATTTCAACACTTCAATACAAAACATATAATATTTTTGTTTAATATTGTAACAATTTTTCACTGTACTGCATTATGTCAATACTTATTGATCATATGTTTTTGCGTATTCTCTATAACAATAAAGATTGATCGATTGATTGAGAAGTAATTTCTGTACAAACGAATGGTGAATACATTGTCCGTAAAAGTGCCACCAACAAAAATTCTCAAAAGTATCCAGCCCCCAGTTATTGTTATTATAATAATTTGGTCTTTCTACGGCCTATATCATGATTTTTGCTAAATCAGAATCAAAAAAGTCATCAACAATCTGGTATTTCCATTTCCTGTTGTCAAGTTTTCAGTGTCCCTAACACCCTGCAAGTGTAACCGAAATACCGTAAAAGACAAATTTGAATTTTAGTCTTCCGCCCAGACCTTACTACACCCATATGATGGAGATTCGTACCCGCTTTGTTTTCTTTTCCTCTTCATTTTCCTCTGTCCATTTTTTCAGTTGGAAAAGATCATTTATAAGAAATTGTAACAGACTTAATCTTTCACTTTTAAGCGATTCCTGCGAAGTTCAAATATTTTGGACTCTTTCTGGTGGTCCAACTGATAGTGTCTTTAACTCAATAAAAGCCTTGTTGGTTAAAACGTATCGTGCACCGTTGTGGAGAAATCCGAAAATGGCTACTTTTCAGTCAAATTGGCCACCGCAAAAACATTGTTTTGCCCCCATTTTCCTAAACTGATCATATTTTTATTTTTTTCTTTCACAATAGTAATGTCTAGAGCATATAGTGTTCGCGTGGCAGAGTTTTGCCAAATAGTTTTCCATGGGAAATGCCGTTTCTTTTCTAGCAGTAGGGCTCAGGGCCCCCCTCCCATCCACGTGTTCCAAATACCGTCATCCATTTGGGTGGGGTTTTCAGATAGAAAACTAATAATTACAGTCAAATGTTACTTTCTTTTTTTGTCCCCGTCATTTGTATCTTGTACTTTGGACATTTTTCCAGTTTATTACGCGGCATTCGTTCTACCATAGATCTAGATGCTCTATGGTTCTACCACTAAATAGGCCTAACAGTAAAATATAAATTTCCTATTTAAAAAGAAATGCAGTCAAATTCTACAGTTTGTTTGGCTAGACGCAAGTTTCCCCCGAACCACCGTAGGGGCGCAGCACCAACTATGGCTTTGAAGGACTCTCTCAATACTTTCTTCGTAACATACCAGTAATGACCTAAAATGCCCCAGATATCTATGATGTACCCAACATTTTACATGGTATCGCATGGACGCATCAGAATGAAAATTGTGAGCTGAGAAGTACAAGCTATAACTGACATTTGGTCATTGTTTGAGATGACGGGCTTGTAAGTTCACATTAAAACATTTGTTTTTTTGAGTCAGTAATGCGAAATATCACATTCTCCCACCCTATTTCATTCTTCTTCAACTTATGGCGTCATAGTGGGACTCATAGTGGAAGGTTGGTACTCAAATTGATACCAATAGAAAGAGTAAACTCTAAGATCGCGTGGTAACGAATTTATCTAGAGGAATTAGATAGATGTCCAGTAAGGAAAATTGGGGGGGAGGGGGACCCCGTTTGGGACTTCTTTGCAAGGGTGGGCACGCGTGTGTGTGTATGTGTGTGTGCGGAATTGGGTTGTATGGTCTGTTTGTGTGTGTAAATGAAGGGAGATTTGAATATTTTACGGGTATATTTTTCATAATAGTCATTTCTATGTTTTAATAATAGTTAATTTTACGTATTTTAAAAAGAAATTTATGTACTTTTATGTATATTAAGCCAACTCACATTTCAACGTTTGGCTGTTTTCTTTAAACATGAAATAATAAGAATGATAATAAAATTATGTTAATTTGATCCAGGTTGATCCATAATGTATTATGAATCATCTACTTGATGCACAAATATTTTTGTTTAATAGTATGAACCAATTTTTCACTGTACTGCATTATTTACATAATTATTGACATATTGTTTTTGCTGTATCTATGATGAACAAAAAAGATTGATCGATTGGATTGATAATTAATTGATGTACAAACGAATGGGGGAATACATGGTCCGGAAACAGGGCACCACAAAAATTCTAAAAAGTTATCCAGCAACCCAATTTATGTTATATATAATTAATTGGTCTTAGTCTAAAGGGCACTATCAGTGACTTCTAATATCAGAAAATCGAAAAAAAAGTCATCACATTGGTATTCATGTCGTGTCAAGTTAAGATGTCCTAACATAACATGCAAGTGATAAGACCGAAAGTACGTAATACCAAGACAAAATTTGATATTTTAGTCATGTCCGCACAGACACTTACTACAACACATAATGAATGGAGATTCGTAACCTGCCCTTTTTCTTCAGTTCTGTCAATTTTCGTTGGAAAAGATCATTATAAATGTACAGATTAAATCTTCACTTTTAGCTTTTCCTGCGAATTTCAAATATTTTGACTCTTCTGGTGGATCACTGATAGTGCCTTTAACTCATAAAAGCCATTGTTTTAAACTGTATAGTGCAACTTTGTGGGGGGAAAGCGGCAAAAATGGGCTACTTTTCAGTCCAAATTGGCACTCGCAAAACCATTGTTTTCCCCCCATTTTCTAAAACTGATCAATATTTTTATTTTTTTCTTTCACTAATAGTAATGTCTTAGAGCAATATATTGCCTGTGCAGAGGTTTGCCAAAGTATTTCCAATGGGAAAGGCATTTTCTAGATAGGCTCCAGGAGCCCCCTCCCATCCACTATGTGTACAAATACCTTAAATTCCATTTGGGTGGTTAAGAATAGAACTATAGCATTACAGTTCAAAGTACTTTTCTTTGTCGTCATTTATCTTGTACTTTGTAAATTTTACAGTATTTATACGCGGCATTCGTTCTACAATAGAGATAGATAGCTCTATGGTTTACCAACTAAATAGGCTACCGTTAAAAAGTATAATTTATATTTAAAAGATAGTCTAAATTATAGGCAGGTTTGCTAGATGCAATGTTCCCGGAACCACCGTTAGGTGGCGCAGCACACAATAGGCTTTGAAGGAACTCTCTCAATTACGTTCGTAGTGTAAAATACCAGGTAATGACTAAAAAGGGCCCCAGAATCTATGAGTAGCCAACATGTTGACCATTGTATCAGACTGGAACGCCTCAGAATGGTTTCAACAGGGTGGAAACGCTGAAAAACCTACGAAACAGCATACATCTGAGCCAAAAAAGTGAATTTTGATTTTATGTTAGATCACATGTTTTGTCGCACATTCTTTCTTCGTCTTCGGAAACCGTCTTCGGAAGCATTCGGCTGCTCGGAAACTCACCCAAACACCTTGTCTCTTCAAATGATACCAAATTTGACGATTTGAGTAATTGTTCAGATTTTACAATTGAATTCATGATTCGCACGCAAAAGTGTAAATTTGGAAATTTTTGTGGTGTTTTTTTAAACAAGTAGAGTAAGATAAGTTTTTAAATTATATTTTCAACAATACAAAAAAAATCATGTGGCACAGTGCTTAGGTCCTGGACTTCATGATGAAATTTTATCCCGCGCTGGTGGTTCGGACCCCCACACAGAGCCATTTACTTCATCTTTCATATTCCTATAATTAAATAATTTTGGCACTAATGGTAGTCAAAAATACTAATTGATTTTATTTCATTTTTTTTCTCAAAAAATGTTATAGGCCGGATCGGAATGTATCAAATAAATACACTCGTTCAAGACGAAAAGTATTGTGAATACGTACCGTACAAAGGGTGGTGAAGCTGGCGACCACTAAGCAAATATTATCCGATGATTGTATGACAAAAAACATCAAAAATCAGTATGGACGGAGGATGCATGCATTCCAGTATGGGTTAATGCCATCCTTCGCCACCAGAATCTTGTCCAACACACAATCATTCTCCAAGCACAGGAACATAAAACAAAATTCTGGTGCATAATCAAACAAACAGTTTCAAGACTGTACCAGTACATGCAATCCCCTTCAGCATGGCCTTCACAAACAACCTAAGCGCCCTTGAAAGTTCTTTATAATTTCAGTCTCATTATTGCTGAGATTCCATGCATTTAGGATTTGCACATGTTCCTATACCCATCATGCTCCCCCCCCCCCCCCCCCCCCCCGGATGCACCCCCGGGATTCGCCACAACATATTAAATGTACAGGTAGCCACTTTCATGGCCATACGCACACAATGGCATCTATCTCCATAGTTCAAAAAAACTCTGGTTTGGTGTGGTCATCCATGCTTTTTTATCTTACATAT
Organism: Ophioderma brevispina; assembly: GCA_023653785.1. Classification (NCBI taxonomy): domain Eukaryota; kingdom Metazoa; phylum Echinodermata; class Ophiuroidea; order Amphilepidida; family Ophiodermatidae; genus Ophioderma; species Ophioderma brevispina. Next base: position 9,903 of record JAMKCH010081725.1, read on the forward strand.
TCCCAAGCTCGTTTAATAACTCGCCAAATACCACATTTCCAAAGTTTAATTAAATGATCTTTGAGCGTATACTTTAATTTTAACATATTTTTGTTGGCAGAATGCCCACATAATATGGAAAATTTACAATATTTTTAATTTTTAATAGTATCCATGTCCATACCCGGTTGAAGTACAATTCAGTTCATCGTCTCCTTTTGGTAACTTTTGGCCTCAAAAGCTCATTTAGTAAAGCCATTTCAGCTCCCAATTCCGGCAAATTTCTCAAAATTTCAGTTCCTAAGAAGACCCTACCTTTTGGGACCCAAATTAAGTTCCCAAGCCCCAGTTCGGGGAATCGGCCGCACTCCCCTACCTGAAAAAAAATTAGAGGCCACTCCTACCGGCGCAAATCGATCTGCATTTAACTGTTTTCACAAAAGGCCCCCCCCCCCCCATCGCCACAAGACGCCCGAATAAGGGTCCGACGAACCAAACCAAACCCCCGAAACGCGAAAGCCGAGAACCACAAAAATCTAGTTCAGGCTTGAACAGTGTTGGTTTACTTACTGGAAAGGCCCACTATGTGTGGGTTGTGTTTTATGCTGTCGGTGTGTGTGTTTTTATGCATATGTCGGGGTGTGTGGTGTGTGTGTTTTTATGAATATTGTCTGTCAGGGTGTGGTTTTATGCGTATATGTTTGTGGTTGTGCTACATGTGTATTATCATTTTGGCTAAAGATTTGCAGTTTGATTCTCTCTGCCCAATGATTAAGCCGATGCACCCAAATTCTGTTGGAAGAACAACAACTGGCTCAAGGTTCATATATGGTGGTTTATACAGATGGTGGGGGTCAAAGTGCATGTGAGTCAATTAAAGGGCGGGTCCGATTAAGTATCTAAATTTTCATCTTGAATATAATGACCTTCCAACCCAAAACTCCCATTTGTAAAGTTTCTCTTCTCGCTATATTTCAATCCGTTTTGATGTGAGAAACTGACGTGAATTTTGTGACCCCATAGAGTACTGTGTAAAATTAAATATTGGTTCAAAACCAAAATGGAGTACATTTTCGCTCAATACTCCAAACCAAACAGCCTTTAGCCTAAAGATGTCCAGGGTAATAAGAAGAAATAGTAGCTTTCTTCTGATACCAAGTTTCAACCCTTCCGGTAAAATCTGGAGTTGTGGGACGAGGCTCTTAGCGATCAGGCCATTGACCTTTAACGGAGGCTTTTGGTCATTAGGGTTTAAGTTATATCCTGGATTGTCTCAGTTATCATGGAGTTCTCACACAAAACACGTCCATGGGGCTACAAGTGGCCCTAAATTCCCATATTTATATTTATGAATATATTGCCTTTCTGAGTCCCAATGTTCATTAAACCCTAACGCGAACGAAGGCATTCAAAAGCATCGCGATCCGCACGTGGTGTTACCACACGTTTTCGGATCACGGTCTTAACCTCATGGTTTCAAGACCCACAAGTGTGCCGGTGATCGGGCTTTTCAGTAGCTGCTCCCAGGCAATGGAACATGGATCCAGTCAGATCCGCTCTGAACCCACAGTCCACAGCTTCAAATCACTTCTCAAAACTTATCTTTCTCTTGATTGTTTTTTGCTTGTTTGTCTTGTTTCATGTGTTTCGCTTTGTATCCTTCGGCAAAGGCGCATTATAAAGGCCGTTGTAATTTTACTATTATTATTATTCCTTGGTACGCGGTCGGAAATTGCATCTCATGGCATCTCGGCGTCACAACTATTTTTTTGTCGCGCATGACCTCAATGCTTTTAAAATGCATCTGGACGTCTTCCTGAAATGACTCGATGCTTTTAAAGGCATCTGGGGGACAAAGACAATCGTGGGAAGGTAGAGAGTGATGGGGGATGTCGCCTTTTTCCTTCCCCTGCCCTCTCTTCTTGTTAAATGCATCTGGGACATCTTCCCCGAAATTGACGCGATGCTTTTCATTCATCTCTGGGACAGTTTGCCTGCAGAAGATTGACATTTGCCGCCAATGCTTCTCATTGCATCTGGGACGTTTGCCCGCAGAGATCGAAATTGGCGGCAAATGCTTTCTCATTGCATCTCGGACGTCTTCCGCTGTAAAAATGACGCGATGCTTTTCATATTGCATCGGGTACATTGCCCGCAGAAGATCTATTGGCATGCTTTTCAATGCTCTCGGACGATTTGCCCGCAGATATCAAAATTGGCGCGATGCTTTTCATTGCATCTGGGTCAGTTTGGCCGCAGAAGATCGAACTTCGTGCAATGCTTCTAATTGCATCTCGGCCATCTCCCGGAAATGACGCGATGCTTTTCATTGGTCATCTCGGACATCTTCGCGGAAAGACGCGTTGCTTTTTCATTGCATTTGGGGGGCCGTTTACCGTCTAGATATTTCAAACAAAGTAGAGCAAGTCAGATTCAGATTCATACAAAAACTATTGTGCATGAAACCAATTTTGCTTCTTTTTCAAGTTCAACCTGCCGTGGCTTGCCACTTGATTTCTTTAACAAAAATACAAGTCCAGCCTGCCGTGGCCCTGCCACGTCGTTGTGATGAAAAAAGCTAACAAACCGGCCCAAAATTGGGGGTAATTCTTTGCCAAGCTTACTGCCTATGCGAGAACGTATTCAGCAAAGAATTACCCTCAATTTTGGCCGGTTTTGTCTTTTTGTTATCACAAACGACGTTGCAGGGCCACGGCAGGGCGGACTTGTATTTTTTTTAAAGAATCACCGTGGCAGGGCCACGGCAGGTAAACTTTTATTTCTTCTTTTTTTACCAGGGGAAGAAACTCCTCTTACTCCTCGTGAGGAAAACAAACCCAGGAAATCCGCATCACACCACCCGACTAAACTAAGGCCTGCGGCCATAAGACCCAGGTCTTTTGTCAAGAAAGACCTGCTAAATCCGCAGGCCATCAATACCCGTGCCCGCCTAAACCCTACCAACTAAAACTAAGCTCTGCGGGCCATAAAGACCCAGGTCTTTGCAATAAGACCCGCTAACTCTACCGGCATAAAGCCCGTCCCTACTTTTAAAAGCTAAAACAACTTACCGTGTTATGCGGTGATATGCTGTATATATCCTCTCCCAACAAAGCAGCGGACCCGCTCGTTAACGGTTAGCTTATGAGTAGCTAGTTAGTAATGACAATGCGTGCGATCAAACGTAGATACAATCGTAGCGATCAAACCGGTGGCATCCTCATTTCCAACCGTTATGTCTACAACCAACCTTGGCGTTTCCATGGGGCACCCGTGTTTCATGCAACAAAGCACAATGGATACTATGTCACTAGAGAATCATTGCATAGTACCACCCCCCGGTAGAGGCCCACCATTACTTCTACAGGGATTGCAGAGGACAAGAATGAGGTCATATCTCAAGACCCCTCCAGCAATTTCGCCCTGATCAGAACACGATCGGTCAATCACGGTCGCCCGTAACCATCCGGTGCCCCGAACGAACTGCGCAGCATGGTGGATCTGAGATAGCACCGTGGGTTCCGAGGATCCCTCGTGCTCTGGTGTTTCAAAGGGAGTTATAGGTGGTGTCCAGTCCTGAATTCATAGCTCAAGACCCCTCCAGCAATTTCGCCCTGATCAGAACAAAATCGGTCAATCACGGTATCCCGTAATCATCCGGTGCCGCGAACGACGGCGCGCATGGTGGATCTGAGATTAGCACAGTGGGTTCCGGGACCCTTTTTCTCTGGTGTTTCAAAGTGGGTGTCTTGCTTTCATCTGCAACTACGAGCAAACTGCAAAGTGGTAGTCCTAGGACGTTTTCTCTAGCCTGCAACTATGGTACTCATTCCTACTTTCGCCCGTAACTACCCGAGATCAGATGTTTGAAAACGTTAGTGTGGGTTTAGCCCCAGTTGGTCCCATCAACTGCAAGGAGGCCGATCACCGGCGTTTACCAGCTATGCCCTCATTCCCCTCCCCCTGCAATTATTGTTTTGCACAGTACTTAGGGTTAGTATTTAGTCATGGTTACATCTTCACGCCGGCTTCCGTCAATTCCTTGTTTCAGAGGAAGCATTGGCTCGTCTTTTGTATTTAGCCTTAGATGATTTTTACCACCATATTAGGCTGCATTCATCACACCCACTCTCGAAAGCCTAAGACTAGCCGGCAAAGAGCGTCCGCAGGGACGCTGAACGTGCCATATACCGCACAAGGTCCTCACTCAGGAGGACTCGCCTTCCGTCACCGGTAAGTCACGGGTTCCTTACGCTACATTTCTCTCACCGAAAAAAAAGCGCTGCTTTGTACTGGGGTATTAGCGCTTGGGCTTTGTTCCCCTTCACATCCGCCGCAACTGAGGGAATCCTGGTTAGTTTTTTTTTCCTCCGCTTAAATTCCGCGGGTGATATCGCTCGATTTGAGGTCGAGTCATAAAGACCTTGGAATGTTAGGTGGTCGGTTTCTCGAGCACGACAGGCCTGGCCGCGCACGGCACACGCCATGAGCGCTTTTCAAGCCTGATCGCCTCGGACCTTTCGGGCGGCACCTTACATTCACACCTAGCCTTTCCAGTCCGGTCTGATGGGGATTTACCGGTCAAAACGCTTGCGGATCCCGCTGGTTCCGCCTCACCCGTACCGTCCGGCCGTGCCTCTCGGCACGGAACAGACATGTTGTGGGAGGATGTGCCGGCTTTTTCTATGGACTCCTTTAAAGCACGCATCTAGTGTACCTCGCTTTCCGCGCCCGCTTGCACGTTCGCAGATTACGGATGCGGTTGCTTCGTATCCCGCGTATGCTTGTCACCGCATACGCGATTTCTCTTTTTTTAACGACCCCAGACGAACGGGGTTCCGGGCCCGCCCAGTGGCCCGGACCGCAATATGCGTTCAAATACCAATGAACCATGTCA
>JAMKCH010081726.1:0-10295 GCA_023653785.1 Ophioderma brevispina
GCAAAGAATACGAGTGTTTTGGTTTACCTTGGAGTAGTAGGATTTGAATTGAACAGCAAAGAACCAAACCAAGCCTATACGGAATAAAGACTATCACCCTTATTCATCCCTAAACACTGCGCTGATGTAGTATATTCTAAATATCTTATGTGTATCGGGTGATGTCGACATTTGTGGATACAGCATTTGATTTCAAATGGAAAAATGACGGCGGTAGGATGGGGAGATCTGCAATTTTGAGCTCAAGAGGTTAAACTGACTTAGACCTTTTGTTTGGGGGGGGGGGGGTGATGAAACTTCTATACTCAACCAGTGTTGGTTTCAGATCCACCATAAAATTTCTTGGGGTCGGTTATGTTGTTGTTTTCATTTTCGTCTTCTTGCAATTACCTGAAGGAATTGACGTTCTGCATACAAATTTTAGAAATGACAGGTAGGAAAAATAAATCTGGAATATCTGAATTATATCATATATTGGCTGCTGTAAAATAATAAATTGTGTATGTTCTATTTATGAGAAAAGGTTCATGTAAAGAGCAATCAATTTTTTTAAATTAAAGTTCATTACAGGTAAGCACACACCCCGCTCTATATTTCTACCATACATACGTTGCATAGTCGTGACACCATAGAATTTGTATTTAAGTTTCCATCAGTTATATACAGATCGCGCCGCTAATCTAATGTCAGGGACATTGTATTTCTAGAACTATCACTGTGACCCGCGAGGTTCAGTTGTGATTCCAACTTCGAGTGTGCATGTTATTAAAAATAACAAGATCGTAGAGCTGTTATTAAAAATAACACCACAGTAGCCTTCTTGAACCCGATTCGGAGTAGAGAACGCACGGGAAAAAACAATAGATAACAACAAAAAGACCGCTAGCACGAGAAGTGTATTAGATTATGAAATGCCTTCTAACACATTTTGGTTACTGCTAGATCTGAGCAGTTGCTTCATAGAGGTAAGTCATAATATACCTTAAGAGGATGGAAAATGATCTTGGTATACACGGTGGTTCCTGTGCACCAATGGTATGCGGTCCGATTGAACAAGCAATGGGTGCATTGATGGGTATATTTTTCGGCCTCAACCAACCAAATGGGAGTTCCGTAACCCTGAACTATCTGACACACATTTTTCCTGACACATGAATCGGATACCCTCACGGAATATATAAAGCACAGGTTTATCCTTGCAAGGTTTCCAAGTTCATAAGGGTGTTGCTGTCAGAAAAAAAGTGTGTAAATGGATCGGTTACGGAAAATTCCCTCAAACAAATGCTTTTTGCTTACCACAAGGTTCCACTGTTGGTTCTTGAATTAACCCTTGGTTTAACCTATGGAGTGAACATAATCCAATCTTTTGATTTTTCAAAATACCATGGTACCGCTGAGTGAAGTCAATGGTGTACACATATTGATCCAAAGGACCGAGATTTCATCATTTTGCTTTGAAAAAAAAATCATCTATGTTTTCCAGGAACAGTATCCTAGTTTTTAGGGCATCTTAGATTGATGCACTAAAAAATATGGATACATATGGAAAACATGCCCTCAAACCTAATGATAAAAAACAGGTTTTTTATGCCAAACCTTTCAATCATGTAATCTTGGAATTCCAAAATCCAGTTCGGGTAGAAAATCGATTCCGGAATCGGATATCTCGCCAAATAACGAATGTTTATTTGGAATTCCAAAAATCCATTTTTTTTCCGGATTTACAAAAAAGTGGAATTTTCAGGGACTCATAGGCTCAGATAGGGGTAGAAAATCGATGCCGACATCGATATCTCGGCAAAATAAACGAATGTTGTAAAATTTGGAATCCGAAAATCCAATTTTTTTCGGATTTTCAAAAAATGGATTTTCGGATCTGTAGCTCAGATCGCGTAGAAAATCGATTCCGACATCGATATCTTGGTTCAAAATAGCGAATGGATAAATTTGGAATTCCAAAATTCCACTTTGGAATTCCAATATCCCACTTTAGTCGGATTTTTAAAAAGTAAATTTTCGGACTCAGTAGACTCAAATCAACCTAAAAAATCGATTCCGACATAGATATCTGGGTTCAAAATAGCGACTGTGTAAATTTGGATTTCCAAAATTCCAACTTTAGAATTCCAATATCCAACTTTATTCGGTTTTAAAATCCAATTTTCGGACTCAGTAGACGCAGATCGAACACAAAAAAATCGATTCCGACATCGATATTTCTGGTCCAAAGAGCGAATGTGTAATTGCTTTCAAAAATTCCAACTTTGGATTCCAATATCCAACTTTACTTGGATTTTTAAAAAAAATGGATTTCGGGACTCAGTCGGACTCAAGATCAAACCTAACATATCGCTTCAGACATAGATATTCTGCTCAAATAGCGAATGTGTAAATTTGGAATCAAAATAACTTTGAAATTCCAATATACAACTTTATTGGATTTGTAAAAAGTGGATTTCGGATCAGTAGGACTAAGATCAACCTAAAAAAGCGATTCCGGACATCGAATCTGGTTCAAATAAGCGAATGTGTAAATTTGGGATTTCAAAAATTCCAACTTTGGAATTCCAATATCAAACTTATGGGATTTTTAAAAAGTAGATTTTGCGGACATCAGTAGACTAAGATCAACCTAAAAAATCGATGCCGAGATCGATATCTGGTCAAATAGGAAGGTTGTAAATTTGGATTCCAAAATTCCAAATTTAGAATTCCAATATCCAACTTTAATTGGATTTTTAAAAGTGATTTTCGGACTCAGTAAACTCAGATCAACTAAATATCGATTCCGACATCGAGATCTGGTCAAATAGGATGTTTTAAATTTAGATTTCCAAATATCAAATTTGGAATCCAAATCCAAATTTATTTGGATTTTGAAAAAGTGGATTTTCGGACTCAGTAGGGACTAGATCAACCTAAAAAATCGATTGCGACCTCGATATCTGGTCAAAGAGCGAATGTGTTACTCATATTGTATCTACTCCACTTTAAATTTAGACCACGCTCCCTTCAAATGAATGAAAACTAATAAACCCTCACAATATAGTGACACGAAAACAACTCAATACCACTGCGAAAACGTCATTCAACCTACACCTTGCACTAACGGCATATAGAACCAACGTTAATAGGTCAGATGATCAATATCAATGAGCTAGCTGGCGTTCGTTAACAATAACAGTTTTGCACACACTCAACCCAAATACAAATCTACACAAATTCCGTAAAAGTGTGCGTATCATCAAAAGTTGGCGAGTACGAGATAGAGAGCGGCGTTGCCGCGAGAGGTACGTTAACCAATCATCAACTGCGAAACTGTTATTTTCACGAACGAGGCGCGCTACATCCAATAGCGAATTAGCATTATATATTATACCTAGGATAGTAATATAACATTTTAAATTTGTAAAACATTTTTTTGGTAAACAGCGACACGCACAGAAGAATTGGAATGATAACGCAAATAGTTTTGTCGCAAATTTAGAATTTAACACATTTAAAACCTTTTGTCCTTGTAACCTCCATTGCGAGCGTCACTCACACAAATGGGTTTTATTGATTGCTCTTGCCATTAAGCCTTCCAGTAACTAGATGGTTGTTGGATCAGTGCTTGTTCTCTTAATCGAAGCAAAGATGACTAGTGTTGTGTTGTTTAATCCGTGGAGTAGGATTTGAATGAGAAACCAACCATCCTATACGACGGACTAAAGACTAGTAACCCTATTCATCCCTAAACTCTGCGAAGAGCTGCGCTGAGTGTACCGATGGATTTCTAATATCTTTATGTTAATCGGGCTGATTCCGACCTTTGTGGATAACAGCATGTGGATGCTCAAATGGAACCCACTAAAAGTACCTGGGCCCGTAGGATGGGGAGCTTCGGCAATTGTTATCTCAATAGTAACTGACTTAGTACCTTTTTTGGGGGGTGGGGTGAGTTTTTTTTTTTTTTTTTTTTTAAAAAACTGTTTATTGATTTGGTTTTGAGTTTCTGTTGTTTGTTTTCATTTTCGTCTTCTTGCAATTACCCTAAGGAATTGCCGTTTGTTCATACAATTTTAGAAATGACCGTAAGAATAAATCTATATCTATTATATCATATTTTGCTGATGTTAAATCTAATTTGTCATTCTATTTATGAGAAAATGTTTCATGTAAAGACAATCATTTTTTAAGTTCATTTACAGGTACGCACACCCCCGCTCCTACTATTTCTCATACAACGTTCAATAGTTTGCCATCATAGAATTGTATCTTAATTTGCCATCAGTCTATATACAGCCTCGCGCCCGCTATATTCATTTCAGACATTGTATTTCTATACTATCACTGTGACCCCGCGTTCAGTTGTACCCAGCTTCCGATGTGCATGTTATTAAAATAACAGCTATATAGCTTTATTAAAAATAACAACCCAGTAGCCTCCTCGAACCCGATTCTTAGTAGAGATAACGCACGGAAAACAATAATCACAACAAAAGACGCTAGCACGAGAAGTGTTAGATTATGAAATGCTTACCACTTTTGGTACGGCTTAGACTGAGCGTGCTTGATAGAGTAATTCATAATTCCTCTAAGAGGATGGAAATGATCTTGGTATACCGTACTGTGCACCAATGTATCTGTCCGATTGACAAGCAAGGTGTGCATTGATGGTATTTTTTTTCGGACCTCAACCACAAATGGGAGTTTCCGTAACCTGACCGATCTGACACACAAAATTTTTTTTTCCTGACACATGATTCGGAAACCTTCATCTGAATAAAGCACAGGTTTATTCCTAAAGGTTTCCAAATTCATACGGGTGTCAGAAAAAGTGTGTCAAATGGATTCAGGTTATACGGAAATTCCCTCAACAAATGCTTTTTGATTACCACAAGGTTCCACTGTTGGTCTCTTAGAATTCCCCTGGTTTAAACCTATTGGACATATCACTCTTTTGATTTAATACCATGTACGCGATGACGTTCTTGTATACACATATTGAGCCAAGACGGATGATTTCATCAATTTTGCTTTGAAAAAAATCTCTTATGTTTTTTCCAGGACCTGTATCCATATTTTTAGTGCATCTTATATGATGCACTAAAATATGGATACAATGGAAAATGCTCAAACCTAATGATAAAAACAGGTTTTTATGTCCAAACCTTTAACTCATGTAACTTGGAATCCAAATCCAGTTCGAGTAGAAAATCGAGTTCCGACACGATATCTCGCCAAATAACGAATGTTTATTTAGGAATCGCCAAAAATCCTTGTTTTCGGATTAAAAATTGGATTTTTCGGATCGTAGGCCCATATCGGCGTAGAAATCGATTCCGACATCGATATCTCGTCCAATAACGAATTGTGTAAATTTGGATTCCGACATCCATTTTTTCGGATTTTCAAAAATGGATTTTCGGACTCTGTAGACTCAGATCAACGTAGAAATCGATTCCGACATCGATATCTGGTCAAATAGCTGATGTATAAATTTTGGAATTCAATTCCAACTTGGACTTCCAATATCCCAACTTGTATTCGGATTTTTAAAAAGTCATTTTCGGCTCAGTAGACAATCAACCTACCCACTCGATTCCGACATCGATATCTGGTCAAATAGCGATGTGTATTGGATTTCCAAAATCAACTTAGAATTCCAATATCCAACTTTATTCGGAGTTTTTAAAAAGTCATTTTCGACTCAGTAGCCTCAGATCACCCTAAATCGATTCCTGACTCGATATCTGGGCCACTAGCGAATGGTAAAATTTGGATTTCCAAATTCCAACTTTGGAATTTCAATATCCCACGTACTTGGATTTTTAAAAAAAGGTTTTTAAAAAAAAAAAAAAAAAAAAAAAAAAATCGATTCCGACATCGTTATCTGGTCAAATAGCGAATGTGTAAATTTGGCATTCCAAAATTCCAACTTGGAATTCCAATATCCCAACTAGGTTTGGAATTTTTAAAAAGTGGCTTTTCGGACTCATTAGACTCAGATCACCTAAAAAACGATTCCGACATCGAGATCTGGTCAATAGCGAATGTGTAATTGGATTTCCAAATTTCCAACTTTGGAATTCCAATATCCCACTTTATTTGGATTTTAAAAAGTAGATTTTCGGACTCAATAGACTCAATCACCCTAAAAAATCGATTCCGACAGCGATATCTGGTCAATAGGGAATGTGTAATTTGGATTTCCAATTCCACTTTAGAATTCCAATATCCAACTTTACTTGGCTTTTTAAAAGTGGATTTTCGGACGCTAGACTCGATCAACCTAAAATATGATTCCGACATCGATAGCTGGTCAAATAGCGAATGTGTAAAGTTGTTCGATTTCCAAAATTGCAACTTTGGAATTCCAATATCCAAATTTATTGGGATTTTTAAAAAGTGGATTTTCGGACTCATTAGACCAGATCAACCTAAAAATCGATGTCCGACATCGTATCTGCTCAAATAGCGATGTGTACATGTGGATTTCCAAATTCCAACTTTGGAATTCCAATTCCCACTTTAATTCGGATTTTTAAAAAAGTCATTTTCGACGCATAGACTCAGATCAACCTAAAAAAATCGATTTCCGACAGCGCTATCTGGTCAAATGCGAATGTTAATTTGGATTTCCAAAATTCAACTGGAATTCCAATTCCCACTTTTCTGATTTTTTAAACGGGAATTTTCGGACTCGGTAGACTCAGATCACCCTAAAAAATCGATTCCGAAATCGATATCGGTCAAATAGCAAGGTGGTAAATTTGGAATTTCGAAAATTCAACTTTTTTCTAAAAAATTAAAAAAAAAAATATTTTTGAAAAAAATTATTTTCGGCCCATTAGACCAGGTCAACCTAAACAATCGATTCCGACAACGATATCTGGTCATAGCGAATGTGTAAATTCTGATTTCCAAAATTCCAACTTTGAATTCCAATATCCACTTTATTCTGATTTAAAAAAGTGGATTTCGGACTCAGTATCTAAATCAACTAAAAAATCGATTCCGACATCGGTATCTGGTCAATAGCGAATGTGCATTTGGATTTCAAAAGTCCACTTTGGAATTCCAATATCCAATTATTTGGATTTTTACAAGTGGATTTCGGACTCAGTAGACTCCACGATCAACCTAAAAAATCTATCCGACTCGATATCTGGTCCAATAGCGAATGTGTTACATTTCGATTTTCCAAAATATCAACTTTGTGAATTCCACTCCATCCAACTTTATTTGGATTTGTAAAAGGGATTTTCGGACTCAGTAGACGCAGATCACCTAAAAATCGATTCCGACATCGATATCCGGTCAAATAGCGAATGTAATGTGGATTTCCAAAATTCACTTTGAATTCCAATATCCAACTTTATTCGGATTTTAAAAGTCAATTTTCGGACTCAGTAGACTCAAATCAACCTAAAAATCGATTCGCGACATCGATATCTGGTCAATAGCTAATGTGTAAATTTGGATTTCCAATTCCACTAGGAATGCCATATCCAACTTTATTCGATTTTTTAATAAGGGAATTTTCGGACTCGTGCTCAGATCAACCCAAAAATCGATTCCGACATCGATATCTGGTCAAATACGAATGTGTAATTTGATTTCGAACTTCCCAACTTTGGAATTCCACTCCAACTTTATTCTGATTTTTGAAAAAATTAATTTCGGACTCAGTAGACTCAATCAACCTAAACAATCGATTCCGACAACGATATCTCGTCAAATATCGAATGTGTAAATTTGGGATTTCCAAATCCAACTTTGAAATTCCAATATCCAACTTTATTCTGATTTTAAAAAGTGTATTTTCGGACTCAGTAGACTAAGATCCACCTAAAAAATCGTTCCGACATCGCTAGCTGGTCAAATACGATGTGTAAGTTGGATTTCCAAAATTCCCAACTTTGGAATTCCAATATCCACTTTATTTGATTTTTAAAAAGTGGATGTTTTCGGACTCAGTATACTCAATCACCTAAAAATCTATTCCGACATCGAGATCTGGTCAATAGCGAATGTGTCAATTTGGGATTTCCACATTCCAACTTTGGATTCCAATATCCACTTTAATTCTGATTTTTTAAAAGGGATTTCGGCCTCCGTAGACTCAGATCAACCTAAAAAATCCATATTCCGACATCGATATCTGGTCAAATAGCGAATGTGTGAATTTGGATTTCAAAAATTCCAACTTTAAGAGCAAAATCAAAAAACAAAAATATTTGCTATTTTGAAAAATTAATTTTCGGACTCAGTAGACTCAGATCAACTTAAAAAATCGATTCCGACATCGATTACTGGTCAAATACGATGTGGTAAATTTGGCATTTCCAAATTCCAACTTGGAATTCCAATATCCACTTATTCTGATTTTAAAATGTGTATTTTGGACTCATAACTCATATCAACCTAAAAAATCGATTCCGACCTCGATATCGGTCAATATCGATGTGTAAATTTGGATTACCAAAATTCCAACTTTGGATTCCAATATCCAACTTTATTCTTGATTTTCAAAAAGTGGATTTTCGACTCCGTAGACTCAGATCAACCTAAGAAATCGATTCCGACATCGATAACTGGTCAAATGCGAATGTGAGTAAATTTGGATTTCCAAAATTCAACTTTGGAATTCCATATCCAACTTTATTTATTTTTAAAAAGTGGATTTTCGGACTCAGTAGACTCAGATCAACCTAAAAAATCGATTCCGACATCGTTATCTGGTCAAATGCGAATGTGTAAATTTGGATTTCCAAAGTTCCAACTTTGGAATTCCAATATCCAACTTTATTTGAATTGTTTTAAAAAAAGTTGATTTTCGGACTTCCGCTAGACTCAGATCAACCTAAAAATTCGATTCCACATCGATATCTGGCACTAGCGAATGTCGTGAATTTGGATTTACCAGAAATCAACTTTGGAATTCCAATATCCAACTTTATTCTGATTTTTAAAAATTGGATTCTGAATCAGTAGACTCAGATCAACCTAAAAAATCGATTCCACCCCCCCCCGAAAACCCGATATCGGGTGAACAATAGCGAATGTGTAAATTTGGATCCAAAATTCCACTTTGGAATTCAATATCCAACTTTATTTGGATTTTTTAAAAGGTGGGATTTTCGGACTCATAGACTCAGATCAACCGAAAAAATCGATTCCGACATCATATCTGGTCAAAGGACATGTGTTGCAAATTTGGATTTCCAAGATTCCAACTTAGGACTTCCAATATCCACTTATTTGGATTTAAAAAGTTGATTTTCGATTCAGTAGACTCAGATCAACCTAGAATCGATTCCGACATCGATACTGTCAAATAGCGAATGTGTAAATTTGGATTACCAAAATTCCACTTTGGATTCCAATATCCCCAACTTTATTCTGATTTTCAAAAAGCTGGATTTCGGACGCCGTAACTCAGATCAACGTAAAATCGATTTCGACATGATATCTTGTCAAATAGCGAATGTGTACATTTGGATTTCCAATTCCAACTTTGGAATTCCAAAAACCAAAAAACAAGAAATTTGGATTTTTAAAAAGTGGATTTTCGGTCTCAGTAGATATCATCATCCTAAAAAATCGATACCGATATCGATATCTGGTCAATAGCGAATTTTGTAAATTTGGATTTCCAAAAATTTTCAACTTGGAACTCCAATACCCACTTTAGTTGGATTTTTAAAAAGTGGGAGTTTCGGACTCATTAGACTCAGATCAACCTAAATAAAATCGAATCCGACATCGATATCTGGTCACTCCGAATGTGTAAATTTGGATTCCAAAATTCCACCTTTGGAATTCCAATATCCAACTTTATTCTGATTTTTAAAAAGTGGATTTTCGGACTCAGACTCAGATCAACCTAAAAAAATCGATTCCGACTTCGATAATCTGGTCAATGGCGATGTGTAAATTTGGAAATTCCAAATTCCAACTTTGGAATTACAAATATATCCACCTTTATTCTTATTTTAAAATGGATTTTTCGGACTCAGTACGAACTCAGATAACCTAAAAACTCGAGTTCCGACATCGATTATCTGGTGAATATCGAATGTGTAAATTTGGATTCCAAAATTTCGCAACTTTGGAATTCCAATATCCAATTATTTTTGGATTTTTAAAAAGGGGATTTGTACTCAGTAACTCAGGTCAACCTAAACAATCGATTCCGACATCGATATCTGGTCAATAGCGAATGTGCATTTGGATTTCCAAGATTCCAACTTAGGAATTCCAATATCCACTTTATTTGGATTTTTAAAAAGTGGATTTTCGGACTCAGT